>OX243825.1:29250566-29370566 GCA_945859605.1 Lumbricus rubellus
CACATTTTCAAGTGATAAAGATATCGTACAAACGGATCGGGTGCCACGTTCACGTAGACCTTATAATAATTTAAAATAAAATAGGTTTAGGCCTATTTGAGCTCTAAAATTATTTTGACATTGCATTTGTATTTATAAAATATTAGTCCAGGTTTAATATGTGCAGGCATGTCTGAAACTGCGGGTCTGCATATCTAGCTTAAGCTAAGTTACGTTTTTAGTTGATTCTGCTTGTGTAATTTATATGAAATTTTTTTTTTAGCTCAGAAGACGATTCGTTTGGAAATTTTGCAACAATCACTGATCAGATGTGCCGTCATCAGCGTTACTACACTGAAGGATGAAATACTTCTATTCTGCCATTACGTTAAAAACCTAAAATATTGGTTTTACGCGATTTGGACTTATGACCGCAACAATATGTCGAAGATAAAAGAAATCTTCCCGCTCGGAGGAATACGTGTGGCGTACGTAGAAGGTTGCAACGTGTCAAATTGCGCCTATGTGCTAGAACAGCACAGGCCATTGATGCGCTCTTGTGTATATCGCTTTACAAGAGATATGCTTAGGACACGTGGGTTCAACATTGAAACATGGATCAGGGATCTCAACTTAGACATTTCTTCCATGTCCGTCTTCGCTGGTGTCACGACAACTCGTCTAACGACAACTCGTCTAACGACAAGTGGTCTCCGGACAATTCGTCTAACGACAACTGGTCTACTGACAACTTATCCAGCGCTTGAGAAATGGAAGCTGGATGATAGTTTTTAGAGGTGAAATGGAGGTTGGATTGATGAAAAAACGCAAGAGAAATGGAATCTGGATGATGGTTCTCTTACAGGTGAAATAGAAGCTGGATTGACGAAAATAACGCATCATAAATAAAAGCTGGATGAAGGTATTTCTAGATCTAAAATGGAAGCAGGATTGTCAAGAAAACGGCTTAAGTAATGGAAGCTGGATGATGGTATTTTTATATGTGAAATAGAAGCTGGATTGACTAAAATAACAGGCGAGAAATAGAAGCTGGATGAAGGTATTTTTAGATTTGACGTAGAAATGGGTGCATGTTGGAATACATGAATGAAAATCATCAATCCAGCTTCCATTTAAGCAAAAAAAACATTTTCGTAAATCCAGCTTCTATTTCATCAATACTATTCGTCAGTAGACCAGTTGTCGTTAGACCAATTGTCCGGAGACGAGTTGTCGTTAGACGAGTTGTCGGTAGACCAGTTGTCGTGGAACCGTCTCCGCTACAGGCGACCTGATAACCATTTCGGATTCTAGCACAGTCAAAATATACGGTCCACATGGTTTACTGAGTCGTGAGATAACGGTGTCCCCAGATATCCACGGGTTCATACATGTTGAAAGTGTAATCCAGAAATCAAATGGAAACCTTGTGTTAGTCTCTAGCGACAGTCACCAGAGGGTATTAACGGAGATCGATACAAATGAGGATATTGAACGAAAATACAGATCATCATTGAATGATACCAGCAGAGTGAATCTTGCCGATATATCGGATAGAATTATGATTGTTGATCCGAGAAACGGAATCGAGCTGTTAGACTCGGATTTGAATCTGCTGAATGACGCTGGTCCACCGCCATATCAGAACTCTTTCCATATTCTCAACAGCTTGCACTGCAATAGCGAGAGGAATGAGGTTGCGGGTATTTATAGATCTCCTGACGATCATGGTACATATCGTGGTACCAGCATACTTGCCATCTTCCGATTCATTGAAGAATAAAGCGAATGTAGAGACTGTCGTCGATGGCGGAAAATTTCAGTTTTAGCACAAATTGTCGATATTCTGTAGGCTCTAACAACTGTCGTAACTAGCCTATCGCGGCTTCTACCAGGCCTATGTTTAATTTCAAACACGTTTGTTGATAAAAATACTCTTTTTCAGATGTTTTTTTTATAGGCCTACTGTTAATATTGATTAGGCTACAGTTATACAGCTTCCGTTGTTAAAACAATCAGTTTGCTTGTTTCTTATCTTGCATTTTATTTTAAACTAGCTTGGGTACCCGGCGTTGCCAGCGAATTGTACGATTCTGGCCGTTCTCCGCCAATCCATCCCTCTGCACGTCTCTCCGACCTTCCCTCCCTCCCTACCCCTCCATCCATCCCTCCATCCATCCGTCCATCCCTCTCTCCTTCTCCCCCACTCCCACCACGTAGGCCCTACACTACAACCTACACATGTTATTTTGGTTTTCCGAATATAATTTCTTCCTCCACCCCAACCCCCACCACAACTCATGACATCTTCCCAAACTCCGACCTCCACCAGTACGCCACCCGTAAAATTTTCGGTTTTCGGAAAAATTCTTCTCCCCACCCCTCCCTACCCCCACCAAACACACACCTCGGTTGTGTGTTGGGTGGTGGCGAAATGGCCCGTGCAAAAATCTGTGTAGTTCTAACTTTTCAGGTGAATAAGTGTGAAACTATGCATGGAAACGGCAGAAAAGTAGGCCTAGGGGGAAATGAGGGTTTTATTCCCCCCCCCCACCTGGTCCAATGGTGGCATAGATTCGCCGACCCCCAATGACCTGCTCCTGATCGAGCCCGATCCCCTGCGAAGGATTGGGGTCGATGGCTTCAAAACTGTGGCTAACACACAAACAAACAAACACAAAGACTTATCAAAATATATCATATTCATTCATTCATTTAATGTAACCATCAACAGTACTAGCCTATGACATAATTATTAGACGTTGATAGGGTTTCTCTGCTGTATGACTTGTAGGCTATCCGGCCAACACTGCAGTTACTGTAGTCTGTAGCCTACAGTGAATCTCGTGCAATGGCGAAAAATTTACGACGCCCAAATAGGCCTAGGCCTAGCACGTTTACCCAATTTCTTACCTGTATTTAATAACAGAACAGGCAGGATTTAGACCAAAACGAGGCACAAGAGACCAAATATTGAACATAAGGATCATCTTGGAGAAGGCAAAAGAGATGAATCAACCGTTGTACCTCTGCTTCATAGACTTCTCCAAGGCTTTCGACATGGTTAGGCACGACCAGTTGTGGTTGGCCATGCTCGACACGGGATTCCCACCGCAGCTGGTAGAACTAATCAGAAATTTGTACAGACAACAACGTGCTAACGTGAGAACGAATGACATCACATCGGCATGGTTCAGGATCAAGAGAGGGGTCAGACAAGGTTGCAACCTCTCACCCTGCTTATTTAATATCCTATCAGAGCAAGTGATGAGGGTTGCATTGGAGGGCTTTAAGGGAGGCATTAGAATCGGTGGCAGGATCATAAACAACCTCAGATATGCCGATGATATTGTTCTGATTGCTACATCTCCGGAAGAACTTCAGGAAATCGTGACCCGCGTAGAGGAGACGGCGGAACAGTACAACCTGAAGATAAATGTAGGAAAGACGAAGGTCATGACTAACACTGATGAGATTTTGACAACGGAGGTGAGCGCAGGAAAGCTGGAACAAGTGGATTCATTTGTATATTTGGGATGCCGGGTTACAAAGGATGCAAATTGCACGGGAGAAGTAAGATCAAGACTAGCCATGGGAATGACGAGCCTGGTATATCTGACGAAGATTTGGAACAACAAAGCTGTCAGCAACAGAACAAACATGAGACTGCTGAAGGCATTGGTGTGGCCAGTGGCGACATACGGGTGTGAGGCATGGACATTAAAAAAAGAGGAGGAAAGACGTATACAAGCATTCGAGAACAAGTGTCTTAGAAAAACACTAAGAATCCCATGGACAAAAAAGCTGACCAACGAACAGGTGTACACCATAGCAGGAACAAAGCAAGAACTGTTGATCCACGTAAAAACAAGAAAGTTGCGATACTTTGGACACGTCATGAGACAACAAAAGGACAGCATAGAAAACAGCCTGATGACGGGATTGATGGAGGGGAAAAGAAGTAGAGGAAGACCTAGAACGGCATGGATAGACAACATCATGGAATGGACAGGACTTTCGGGAAGAAGACTAATGAACATGGCAGGAGATAGACAACTGTGGAAGATGCTCATCCATTCGTGCAGCCAACCGTCGCA
Organism: Lumbricus rubellus; assembly: GCA_945859605.1. NCBI lineage: Eukaryota > Metazoa > Annelida > Clitellata > Crassiclitellata > Lumbricidae > Lumbricus > Lumbricus rubellus. Next base: position 29,254,643 of record OX243825.1, read on the forward strand.
GAGCGACGATGGCGGAATGACATGACATGACATTTAATAAATAATAATTCTGGACAAGGTCGAAGGACAGAATTAATGGAGAAAGATAAATAAAGACGAGCGAAGCACTAAATAATGGATGGACGATTTATAAAACAGATTGGATCGATAGCCTATAATTTTATAATCAAGTGTAGGCCTAGGCTAAACAAAATAATGCACAGAAGGACGACGAATTAATTCGAAAGATCTAACACTTAATTCCAGACGCCGATCGACTTACAATAATTAGCTAGCTACTTTGGATATAATACTTTAAGCGTCGTATGAGCAGTTAACACAGAATTTCGAAAAGAATTGCTTTCAAACTAAATATTTGTTAAAGCAAGCGCTATAAAAATTAAGGATCGCCAAATTTCCAGTCTTGATTGCATTGCATTAACACGTGACGAGAAGTCGTTAGCGTTGATAATCCAAAGTTTGGAGACGTAAAAATTTTCAGACGCACTGTTTTGAAATCGAAACAACTGTTTTAGGTCAATTATATATTTTGTTCTTTATTCTGTTGTTCAGTAACAATATTCTGTACATTGCATTTTTAATTTCTATGCAGGAATTTTTCTGTTTATTCCATTTTGTGGTCAATGCCTTGTTAGCAATCTTGTCTATTTCTACTAGTGGTTCAAAACATGGGTAAAACTGTATTTTAGCGTATTTTATTCTCTCAAAATCGATATCATGTATTTTAGCGTATTTTATTATTTAGCGTGTGTATTTACGTATTCCGTTGAACAAAAACGTTGTAGCAGTTCATGTTTCTATTGAAAAGTTAAAACCATAAAAAATTCAGCAGATATTGGAAGTTGGATTGATGAAGAATTTCATTGACAAATAGAAGCTGGATGATGAAAAGCGCTTGAAAATGGGACTGGGTTAAGGTATCTTTAATGGCTGGAATGGAAGCGTGATTGACGAAAATAACGCTTAAGAAATGGAAGCTGGGTTAATCTCTATAATGACTCGGTAGCAAGTAAACATCATGGCGACCAAAGATCCGCTCATAATAGAGCGCGGTCACGTGACGGCAAAAAGGTAGCCCAATATTTTCGCGGCCTACGGTGATGTATAAGCCAATGTTTTCGCGAAAGTAAGTAAGTAAAAATACCATGAAACGGTTATTTTAATAAATATTAATACGCTTAAATAAGCTAAAGAACACAACAAAATCGATGGACCTTAACACATTGGCCGCCATCTACGAGATATCTCGCGGTAAAAAACCGCGGAGATATCTCGCGGTTTTTTACCGCGAGATCTCGCGCTTACCGCGAGATATCTCGTAGATGGCGGCCAATGTGTTAAGGTCCATCGATTTTGTTGTGTTCTTAAGCTTATTTAAGCGTATTAATATTTATTAAAATAACCGTTTCATGGTATTTTTACTTACTTACTTTCGCGAAAACATTGGCTTATACATCACCGTAGGCCGCGAAAATATTGGGCTACCTTTTTGCCGTCACGTGACCGCGCTCTATTATGAGCGGATCTTTAGTCGCCATGATGTTTACTTGCTACCGAGTCATTATAGAGATTAACCGGAAGCTGAATTGATTAAAAGAATGCTTGAAAAATAGAAGTTGGACTGATGAAAAATATTTGTCATAAATAAAAGTGGATTGCTAAAAATTCTTAATTAAATAGGAGCTGGATTGATGACGACTAATTTTTAAAAGAAAACGTTTGGAATCGTGAAGAAATAATTGTTGCTCCAGCAGAAGAGCATTAATTAAAATGATTCATGCCAAGGTAGAAGTCGGATTGATGAAATACCTGCGCGAGTTCGAAAATCGCACCCAAATACTAACATACGCTGTTTATTTTTAGCTAAGCTGTTTGGAATAAAATACGCTAAAATACAGTTTTACCAAAAATTGACTTTTACTTACTTATTTATTAATTTTTGCTTGCCGCGCGCCACTTCTGGAAAGGGTCGCAATTGAACAACAACTTGGATCGGCGGTTTGTTACGACAGAATATTACAATTTTTCGATCGAAATCCTTCTTTTTAAGATATTCGAAGTGTAATCATACATCACTTTGGCAATAGCACGTTGACAGAAATATTTTACGACGCTTTTTGTGCCATTATAAGCGTGAAAATAATTAATTACGCTAAAATACACGTTTACCCAATTTTTTTAAAATTGCATCAGTTGTTTTATGAATCCAACTTCTGTTGCAATAATAACTATTTTTCATCAATCCAGCTCCAATTTCAGCTTGATTATTTTTATTACCCCAGCTTCTATTTCTGCCCGTTATTTTCGTCAACCCAGCTTCTCTTTCAGATATAAAAATACCCTCATCCAGCTTCGATTTCTTAAGCGTTTTTTCATCAATCCGGCTTCTATTTCACATCTACAAATACCTTCATCCAGCTTCCATTTCTCATTTTTAACTTAGGAACGAAGTCTTGACGTAGGCCTACGTACACGTTATTTATAGTCGCATATACGTCGATGGTTTGGCGCGTACCCCAACTTCCGGTTAGATGTTGTGCTTCAATGGCGATTCGAACGTCGATTTCGCATGGGAAATGTGACATTTTAAAAACGTATTTTCTGTGAATATTCGTATTCTTACGAAATTTTAAGTGTGCTGTTAGATGAGTTAGACCATTGCAAGTCATTAGGAATAATTTACGGCGCTTTTTATGTCGTTAAAAACGTTAAAATAATTAATTACGCTAAAATACACGTTTACCGTCATTTATATAATAGCCCTGAACTGGTCTATGTTTATGGGCCTTTGTGTGCAAGGGTGAAGAATTGTATTGAACTTTCAGATTCGTATGCAAGAATATTTGGTGCCTATGGGTTATCTATACCCTGATTTATTTTTTTTAATTTTTTCAGCGTTGTCATTCCACGTCTTTTCCGTGAGGGTCAGTTAGGGCTCAGGTTAGGCATCGTGAGGGTCGGTTAGGGTTAGTTTAGCCATTAGAAACTGGTCGATTCATGGCAAAAGACACTGTGTCAAAATAAATCAGGGTATATAGATAACCCATAAGTACCGAATATTTTACGATTAGTGATTTTTTTAGCTTGAACATAATGAACTTGACACAAATTCCATGTGTAATACAGTCTTGCTAAGACAACTTATGGGTTGGTCTGTTGGCAGTGTTGACGATTTCATGATGGAAGCAAAGAACGATGATGAGGCACAGCAAAAAGATAAATCATCAAAGAAAATATCTTGTAATAAATTGAATCAAAAGATTCGTAGAGGCACCCCTACTGAAGCAAAGCAATACATGCGCACGTTGCGCCAAAAAGATGTTTCCAGTTCTGCTGCACTGAATCATCATACGAGAACCCATGTTGAAGAAAAACCTTACAGCTGCAAACTTTGTGGAAAAGTATTTGCACAGGGTGCTCGTCAGAAAATACATGCATATACCCACAGCGGAGAAAAGCCAATCAAATGCAATTTATGTGGTAAACCCTTTGCAAGCAATTCTAAACTGAAAAGACATACAAGAACCCACAGTGGCGAGAAGCCATTCAAATGCAATTTATGTGGCAAAACCTTTGCGCATGATGCTTATCTGAAAATCCATGCAAGAACCCACAGCAGAGAAAAACCCTTCAAATGCAATTTATGTTGCAAAACATTTGCACATGATGCTACTCTGAAAAGACATGCAAGAACCCATAGTGGAGAAAAGCCATTTAAATGCGATTTATGTGGTAGAACCTTTTCAAGGAATTGTAACATGACAAGACATATAAGAACCCACAATGGAGAGAAGCCATTTAAATGCTATTTATGTGCTAAAACCTTTGTACAAAATGCGACTCTGCAAAGACATGCAAGAACTCACAGTGGAGAAAAGCCATTTAAATGCGATTTATGTGGTCAAGCCTTTAAGCATAAAGATCATCTAAAATGTCATACAAGAATCCATAATGGGGAGAAACCTTACCTGTGCATTTTATGCGACAAAGTATTTGGACATACATCAGCATTGAAACATCATGCAAGAACACATTTTGGAGAAAAACCATACAAATGCAATTTATGTGCCAAAACTTTTGCGCAAAACTCTAATCTGAATGTCCATGTAAGAATCCACAGTGGAGAAAATCAATTTAAATGTTATTTGTGTGGCAAAACCTGTACCCGGAGTTCTGACCTGAAGAGGCATGGAAGAACTCACACTGGAGAAAAGCCGTTCAAGTGCATTTTATGTTACAAAGCCTTTAGACGGAATGCTAGTCTGAAAATACATGCAAATTCCCACCGTGAAGAAAGCCACACAAATTAAATCGATTTTGATCAAATCTAGCAAAGAGTTGCTAATATCCAAGGACATGTCAGAACACGTGGTGCAGAATTAAATCATTATAAATGTCATTCTGATGTAATTTATGTTATCATGTAAATACATGTATATTGACGCAGAATGTTAATCTCGGAGGCTAGACAAGAATCCATGGTGAAGATAAACTACATGTGCTCTTTATGCCACAATGTATTTCGAGGCAGTACAATATTGAGAATTCATGCAAGAACACACACCAGAGAGAGCATTGAAATTGATGCTTTCTGTGAAACGCATAAAATATTCACCATGGATAAATACCTTACAAGTGCATTATTTCAAACTATTTAGATATGAACAATTTGCCAAAAAAGCCATTAATTTTTTATAGCAATGCAAGAACCTCCTGTGTAAAAAAATGAAAAGTTGCCATACTTATAACAAAGCATTTTCACATAGAAAAACTAATCTGGAGGATGAACTAGATGGTGAATCGAATCCTTGCTTTTAGGAATTTGAGTTACTTACATGTAGTTAAAATAACTGTATACATTTAAATATCACACAAGAACCAGCAATGCATTAAAATTAAACGATGCAATTGCACAATGTGTTTTATATTCGTGTTACAATGCATTTATGCGGGCTTAACTCTTTCACGCATTAATAAGTTACAATCTGTCCTTAATGCTGCAGCTCGTCTGATTGGTGGCATTCCAAAGTTTGGGCATATATCAAGTTTTATACGGGAGGAACTGCACTGGTTGCCTATGCAAAAACGTATTGAGTTTAAGATTCTAATGCTCATCCGTAATTGCCTAGCAGGCCAAGCTCCGATCTATCTTATGGAACTTTGTGTGCCTGTGCTATCCATTCCAGGCCGTAGATTCCTTCGCTCTGCAACGCATGGTGACCTGGTTGTTCCTAGGGCTCGATCTTCCACAGTGCTGCATAGAAGTTTTGCTATGGTCGGTCCGTCTTTCTGGAATAAGTTACCTATTAGTCTCCGTAATGAACTTCTTTGTCTTTCTTTGCCCCTTTTCCGCAAGCGTTTGAAAACCATTCTCTTTGATTATGGTTTGGTGTCAGGTCGGGAGCGCCTCTGAGGAGTTCTCTTGAAGTGGCGCTATATAAATGTTCGATTACAATTACAATTACAATATATCACGTGAAATAACTGGCCAAAATGTCCAAATGTACGATCTGTTAATCGCAAAGCACTCGCAAAATGGAGTAAGACTTTAGTCTAATGGTGCATGGTGGCTATTGTTCTTGTTAATTTCTGTAAATTTACAATCCTTTAACTGCTGCTGATTCTAGTGTCTTGTTTCAAAGAGACTGCAAACATCAACCTGTAGGCCTAAATCTTGGGTAAGATTGGAATACTTTGTGTGGCAGACTCGCAATGTGAGCACACGCTGTAGGCCTCTACCCGCGTATACTCTCGTGTACAGTCCCACTTCTAGGTAATCTATCATTTTAGTGTTATTAATGATAGACCATTCCATGTTTCTTTGTATTACCATGGCTAAATGCTTTATTGCTTTTTACTTATTTGGCGCACTCGCTTGCACTGAAAATTCTACCGGTTAGCCAAACATACAAAGACTATCTTAGTCTATCTATCTCCTTCCTTAAAATCTTTCGCCATTATTCCAATTGCACAATCTGAAATTATCACAACAAGCATATCCCTTAACCCTCGGGCTACCAGGGGGGGGGGGTGGTATCCACCCCCCCCTAGGTTTTTCCCAAATCAAACTTTTTTCGTTAGGAATAAAATTTTGACGTTTTAGGTGGCTGTAGAGGATTCATTTGCACACATTTTGAGCTAAAATGTGTGATGATATACCATACCATTCAAAAGTTATACCCGATATACCCGAGGCACCAGGGGGGGGTGGATACCACCCCCCCCCCTTAGAATATCGGCTGTATCTTATCCGTCCTTTGACATGAAGAGACACCAATTACACCATTCTGTAGAGGGAATGTGGGGCTACATTGTGGTGGTCACGGAGTTGTCTTTGGACAACCGGAAGTGCTCAAAATAAATTAAAATATATAAAAAGGTGTTTTATTTTCATAAAATTTTCATGTTTTTCCTATTAAAAATTATTCATAATTTATTTTTTAAGAGAAATAAATTATGTCATTCTATAGAGGGCATTTAGGGCTATTTTTTATACCAATTAATTTGACATTTGATGACCGGAAGTGCTCAAAATAAATTTAAATGTGTGAAAATGTTGGTTTTTTTTACAACGCACACCGATAAGTCTGCGTAAACGTTTTTCAGCATGTTTTACATGTTTTTTCTCTTTTTATTGTAACTAAAACTAACTTATTACTAGTTTTTATAGTTGAATATTGGACTTTATTATATGTAAACTATTTTAATTAAATAAATTATGTTAAAAACACACAAAATCTAATATTTTGCTTATGCGAAAGTATACATTTTGTGGAATCGACGGGTGCCTACGGTAAAAAATTTATAACTTCGGGGTGCTTTCATATATTTTAAACCTAAATATACCATTTTGTGCAGAAATGAATGCTGAATCCATAGGTGTATTACAAGTTATGATATCTCAAACCAAACCCAAAATCCAGGGGGGGGTGGTAACCACCCCCCCCCCTTGGTAGTCAGTGTTACAAAAAAAGCTTGGTAGCCTGAGGGTTAAACAAGATTATAGTTCTTGTTTGTATGACCCCTACATATTATCCACGTTAATACCTTTCACGGAAATAATAAGCTGTACTCTCATAAATGTGTGGTGCCTTTTGAGATTAAAATGACTAAAGTGCTACCAACTCATAATATTGGTAATAACACTGAAATGTCAAATTTTATGCCTGTTTCCATTTTACCTTATAACAATAGATTTTTAATTGGAATATTCCTTGACCTTGGCAAAGCATTTGCTACCGTGAATCACAAATTACCTCTGGATATATTACAACACTATGGTATTGGAGATACTGCTCTTAAATGGTTTATTAGTTACTTAAGTGATGGAACTCAACAGGTTTTATGTAATGGTTCATTATCTATTCCTGAGCTAATTCTACATGGGGTCCTTCAGGGATCAATAGTGCTTACTCGGACTCTGACGCACTCTTATTGAATTCTTTTTACGACCAGCTGATCATTTTAGCCAGTCCGTGTGCCTGTGTCTGATGTCTATCTGTGTATTCTAGTTCCTACTGTACAGTAGCCTAAGATCAATTTTGTATATAGACAGAAATCAAATTAATTTTTTGGTGCATATAAAAGGTGTCGCAGATTAAATGACAAACAGTACTGTACTAAGGTACTGTAGGCCTACGTCGACTGGCACTGCTGCCTGTTGACTAGATTTCTGGTCAGCGCCGTTTTGAAAGGGTGAACTCACTCGTGAAATAATGCAGCAAAATAAGTTTTTCCAGTGCTGGTGCAGGCAACATGCATTGCAACGACGTAAACCGCTCACCCTGAAGATGACGAACTACATGTACCGGTGTAAAGGTTTCAAATTACCCCCTCCTAAACATTACCCCCCGGTAACTTGAAACCGGTTTCAGATTACCCGCCGGAAACTAGATTTGCATCAATCATCGCATTTATTGCACTAAGAAAATCAGAAAAATCATCCCGCTTATTGTTTTGGTCTGAAGATTTTCATCCGTCATCCCACTTCGTGGTTTGTTATCAATATTTTAATCGGAAAAAAATAATAGCCTCGAAGCCATTTCTCCGTGTAATTTCAGCGGCGATTTAGTATTTTAGTTACAGATGAAAATATTGATAGCAAACCACGAAGTGGGATGACAGATGAAAATCTTCAGAACGAAACAAGAAGCGGGATGATTTTTCTGATATTTTTAGTGCAATAAATGCGATGATTGATGCAAATTACAGTTTTCAGGGGGGTAATGTTTAGGAGGGGGTAATCTGAAACCTTTACACCGGTACTCTAAATTCAGTCACACATTCTGACTGCAGGGAGCCGTCGTAATGTTAGTTATATATACTTATTTATTTATTTATTATTTATTTACTGAGAATTTTATATAGCGCTCCTTCAGGTTACTACTCAGGAGCGCTCCCAGTCCAACCCCGGTCGAATAAGACAATCTTGAGAAGAGAAAGAAATGAAGTAGAAAGGCTAGTAGGCATTTGACGAAGGATAACAGGGAGCTCATTCCAGGTCGCAGGGCCAGCCACGGAGAAAGCACGGCGCTGCCTGATTGCAGTCCGTGAACGTGGAACAATAAGTTCCGCTTGTGCAGCTGAGCGGAGAGAGCAGCGGCGTTGAACAAGCGTGGTCGAGCAACAGAGCTCCTGCAAGTATAAAGGAGCCAAACCCTCAAAGCAGCGCCGGTGTAAAGGTTTCAGATTACCCCCTCCTAAACATGGTTGTAGGACAAAACCCCCCTGGACAAAACCCCCCGGACCAAAAACCCCCCGGACAAACCCCCCCCCGGACAACCCCCCTTCAGGGTAGGACATGACCCCCCCCTCTGGTAGAATATATTGCGCATAAGTTTTCATACTATAAAACGGTGGTCCTAAGTACACAAGTTGGATTGATGAAAATAATTCTCGCTAAATAGAAGCCGGATTGATACAAATAAATTTTACTTAAATGGAAGCTGGATTGATGAAAATGTTCTGGCTTAAATGGAAGCTGGATTGATGAAAATACTCTTTCTTAAATGAAAGCTGGATTGATGAAAATACTCTTTCTTAAATGGAAGCTGGATTGATGAAAATATTCTTGCTTAAATGGAAGCTGCATTGATGACAACGATTCATGCTGTCCTAGATTACACCAACAGGTACTAGCTTCATATGGGAGTGACTTAATGACACTAACAAGTTATTAGTTCAGGCCTGAATGACAGCGACAGGTGTTTACCCGTATGACACTAATTAGTTGACACAGCACGGGGAACTGGATAATTAGCCTAAGTTTAAGCAAATTATAGGCCTATCTGCACTTTGCCCAGCAAAGTGGGGGAATTGTCCGGGGGGGTTAATGTCCTAGGCTAAATCAGGGGGAGGGATTGTCCGGGGGGTTTTGTCCGGGGGGTTTTGTCCAGGGGTTTTTTGTCCAGGAGGGGTTTTGTCCGGTCACCCCTAAACATTGCCCCCATCCAAACAGTAAATTGAATCAATCATCGCATTTTTTGCACTAAAAATATCAGAAAAATCATCCCGCTTCTTGTATTGGTCTGAAGATTTTCATCCGTCATCCCACTTCGTGTTTTGTTATCAATATTTTGATCCGAAAAAAATAATAGCCTCGAAGACATTTTCTCCATTGTAACTTCAGCGGCGATTAGTATTTTAATTACAGATGGAAATATTGATAACAAACCACGAAGTGGGATGACGGATGAAAATCTTCAGACCAAAACACGAAGCGTGATGATTTTTTCGATTATTTTAGTGCAATAAATGCGATGATTGGTTCAATTTACAGTTTTCAGGGGTGTAATGTTTAGGAGGGGGTAATCTGAAACCTTTACACCGGTGTAAAGGTTTCAAATTACCCCCTCCTAAACATTACCCCCCGGTAACTTAAAACCGGTTTCAGATTACCCCCCGGAAACTAGATTTGCATCAATCACTGCATGTATTGCACTAAAAAAAATCAGAGAAATCATCCCGCTTCTTGTTTTGGTCTGAAGATTTCCATCCGTCATCCCACTTCGTGGTTTGTTATCAATATTTTAATCGGAAAAAGATAATAGCCTCGAAGCCATTTCTCCATGTAATTTCAGCGGCGATTTAGTATTTTAGTTACAGATGAAAATATTGATAACAAACCACGAAGTGGGATGACAGATGAAAATCTACAGACCGAAACAAGAAGCGGGATGATTTTTGTGATATTTTTAGTGCAATAAATGCGATGATTGATGCAAATTACAGTTTTCAGGGGGGTAATGTTTAGGAGGGGGTAATCTGAAACCTTTACACCGGTCCCAAATTATATCACAATGAAAAACGTCAATTTCTTAACTAAATTGACTTATAACAAAATAAATCCAGCTTCCATTTCAGATATAAAACTACTACTTTAATCCAGTTTCCATTTCTCAAGCGTTTTATCATTAATCCGACTTTCATTTCTCAAGCGTTATTTTCGACAATCCAGCTTCATCCAGGGTGAGTAAATAAGCATTGGAGGAGCGTTTGTTGGACATCACAGCATACAATTCGCGCGGTGTTTCTGTAATTTTTCCAAGTTCTGCTACGGTTAAAACGTTCGCATTTATATATGTCGAAGCTGCTGGTCTTCCTGCCATGCTTTTCAGCAAATATTAAAATTTTAAGTTTATTAATTAAGATTTACCTAACCGGAAACACGAGTAATCGGAACAATATTGACGTCATCCACCATGCCTTGGACGTTTAAGTAAGTCACCGTTTAACACATAATTATATTCTTCATATATTAATTTTAACTCAGAACTGGCCAAACTAGCAGGCTGGTTCAGGACTAATAGACTCTCTCTCAATGTAAAGAAATCATGCTTTATTGTATTTCGTTCGCTAAATAAGAGTCTTCAAGGTCATCAGATAGACTTGTCAGTTGATGGGGTTTCTCTTGTACAAACTCGTTCTGTAAAGTTTCTAGGAGTCTATGTAGACGAGTGCTTAACATGGACAGAACACATTAATGTAATTGCCAATAAAGTTGCAAGGAATCTTGGAATCCTGGGAAGAATATCACACCTACTCCCAGTACACATCCGTAAAAACTTATACTATACGTTAATTAATCCATATTTTGATTATGGTAATATTGTCTGGGCTGCCAACTATTCGACGAGGTTAAAATGCCTTGTGCTCTTACAAAAAAGAGCGATTAGAGTTATAGCTGGTGATCATAGATGTGCACACACAGCGGATAGATTTGAAGAGTATAATATTATGAAATTTGAAAGCAAGAATTACTATCTGGTGGGCAATTTTATGTATAAGTTTGTAAAGGGTATGCTACCCGAAGTTTTCTCAAACTCTTTTACCAGAATTGTTGATGTGCATGACCATAACACAAGAGTGAGCAAGGGTCTGAGTGTGTCTTATGCACGTACAAATTATCGTAGATTTTCAATATATTGCAGTGGACCAAAAATTTGGAATGCAATACCCATAAGTATTCAGTCTTTACCTACATACTCGGAATTTAAGAAGCGCTGGAGAGACCATCTTAATCTAAGGGAACGTGATTGAATGCATCTAGCTTGTTTTTTGTTTTGTTTTTTTATTTGTCGGTCTCTCATAGGATTGCATGTTGTTCTATTAAATGTCGAGTTATCATCATCTTCAGTATTAACAGCATACTTGCTATGTTCTGTTTCTGTACAACCAACATTAAGCTGAGCTATAGGGTGGGCCCTTCCCAGCGGGGCTAGTGCCCCTTCTGGGTCTTCCCCTTTCCTGGTTGATACAATGAAATGTGCTTCTGATAAGTTTCCTTTCAAATGTGTATATTAATATGTTTGTCAGACATTATGAACACGTTTAGTTAAGTTGCACTATGTTCAGGTTGTTTTGATATGTTCCAAGGAAATAAATAAACAAAATATAGGCCTATAGGCCCTAAAAAAAAAAAAAAAAAAAAATTGGGACCGGAGTTCGGAGTTTTCCCTTCGAATATGTTAAAAAGGATTTCGATCGAAAAATTGTAATATTTTGTCGTAACAAACCGCCGATCCAAGTTGTTGTTCAATTGCGACCCTTTCCGGAAGTGGCGTGCGGCAAGCAAAATTAATAAGTAAGTATGTAAAAGTCCACCTTTTTCAATTGCATCAGTTGTTTTATGAATCCAACTTCTGTTTCAATAATGACTATTTTTCATCAATCCAGCTCCAATTTCAGCTTGATTATTTTTATTACCCCAGCTTCTATTTCTCGCCCGTTCTTTTCGTCAATCCAGCTTGTCTTTCAGATATAGAAATTACCCTCATCCAGTTTCCATTACTTAAGCGTTTTTTCGTCAATCCGGCTTCTATTTCACATCTAGAAATACCTTCATCCAGCGTCCATTTCTCATTTTGAACCTAGGACCGAAGTCTTGACGTACACGTTATTTATAGTCGCATATACGACGATGGTTTGGGCGCGTACCCCAACTTCCGGTCAGATGTTGTGGTTCACTGGCGATTCGAACGGCGATTTCGCATGGGAAATGTGACATTTTAAAAACATATTTTCTGTTAATATTCGTATTCTTACGAAATTTTAAGTGTGCTGTTAGATGAGTTAGACCATTGCAAGTCATTAGGAATAACTTACAGCGCTTTTTGTGTCGTTAAAAGCGTGAAAATAATTAATTACGCTAAACTACACCTTTACCCAATATTTCCCTCGTACATTACATGTTTAATTTCTATGCAGTAACTGTTCTTTTTATTTTAGTTTTGTGTTCATGGTCTTGTTACCAATCTTGTCTATTTCTATTAGTGGTTATAAACATAATTATAGACCTAGGTCTGCTGTCATCCCGGCCATGCATCCCGATCGTCATTTAGGACTATAAAGCCCTGAACTGGTCTGTTTCTAAGCTATTGTGAGCAATGCTGAAGAATTGTATTGAACTTTCAAATTCCTATGCTAGAATATTTTACGATTAGTGATTTGGTAAACGTGTATTTTAGTATCGTAAATTATTCGCTCGCTGCAGCATTGTTATTTTTAATCAATCCAACTTCTAGTTTGGCGAGAATCCTTTTAATCGATCCAGCTTCTGCTTAGGCAAGAAATAATTTGACAAATACCGCTTCTTTTCCGAAATTTTTTTTTTTCATCAATATAACTTTTATTTGTTTTAAAATTATTGTTCATCAATCCAGCTTCAATTTCAGCAAGATTGTTTCAATCAATTCCTCTTCTATTTCAATAGAAATTACTTTCATCAATCCGATTTCTATTCGGAAAGAGCTCTTTTTGTCAATCCGACTTGCACTCGACTAATGCTGAAACCCGTGTAATGAATAATATTTTACGATACTAAAATACACGTTTACCAGTGATTTTTTAGCTATTTGAACATCGCTAACTTGACATCATCATATTCCATGTGAAGTGCTGCAAACTTGCCAAAACAACTTATGGCTTGGTCTGTTTGGCAGTGTTGACGATTTCAAGATGGAAGCAAAGAACGATAGGCAGGCAGAGCAGAAATGTAAATCGTCAACGAAAATATTTACTAATAAATCGAATCAGAAGACAAGTGAAGGAACCAACAATGAAGGAAAGCAATACATACGCAAGTTGCGCCAAAAAGATGTTTCCAGTTATTCTGTATTGAGTCGTCAGGCGAGAACCCATTTTGAAGAAAAACCCTACAACTGCAATCTTTGTGGAAAAGCATTTACATACGGTACTCGTCTGAAAATCCATGCATATACCCACAGCGGAGAAAAGCCATTCAAATGCAATTTATGTGGCAAAACCTTTGCACGAAATGCTCATCTGAAACGCCACGAAATAACACACAGTGGAGAGAAGCCATTCAAATGCAATTTATGCTGCAAAACCTTTGCACAGGATGATAATCTGAAAATCCATGCAAGAACCCACAGCGGAGAAAAGCCATTCAAATGCAATTTCTGTTGCAAAACATTTGCACATGATGTTACTCTGAAAAGACATACAAGAACCCATAGTGGAGAAAAGCCCTTCAGTTGTAATTTATGTAGCAAAACCTTTGTACAAAATGGGACCATGCAAAGACATGCAAGAAGCCATAGTGGAGAAAAGCCGTTCAAATGCAATTTATGTAATCAAACCTTTAGGCAGAAAGATCATCTAGGATGTCATGCAAGAATTCATTATGGGGAGAAACCTTACCTGTGCATGTTATGTGACAAAGTGTTTAGAAACATGACATCTTTGAAATACCATGCAAGAACACATTCTGGCGAGAAACCATACAAATGCAATATATGTGGCAAAACCTTTGCACAGAATTGTATCCTGAAAAGCCATGCAAGAATCCACTGTGGAGAAAAGCCATCTAAATGTTCTTTGTGTGGCAAAACCTTTGCCCAAAGTGCTAGTCTGAAAAGCCATGGAAGAACTCACAGTGGGGAACTGCCATTCAAATGCAATTCCTGTGACAAAGGCTTTGCACAGAATTCTAATATGAAAAGACACATGAGAATCCACACTGGAGAAAAGCCATTCAAATGCATTTTATGTTACAAGGACTTTGCATTGAAAGCTAATCTGAAAAGCCATGCGAGAACCCACAGTTGAGAAGAGTAAAACCCATGAAATCTATTTTGATAAAGCTTTTGCAGAGAATGCTAATCTCCAAGGACATGGCGGAACCCGTTGTGAAGAAATGCCATTAGGATGTTATTTATGTGATCATGTTATTATATTGAAGCAGAATGTTAATATGGGAAGCTAGACAAGAATCCATAAATAAAATCAAAAAATCATAATCACATGTAGGGTTTATCTCCATCATAATGGAGATTGCATTTTTTGACAAAATTATTTTGAGATAGTACTACATTGAGAATTCATGCAAGAGCACACACCGGTGAGAAACCATTAAAAAGTTATGTTTTTTTAGAATACACATACAAAATTCACTCTGCGGAAATTCTTACAGGCGCAATAATGCTTTACAGTATTTGGATATGAATATGTACTGAATCGTGCAAGAGCGCACTTTCTATTACAGCTAGATGAATCCACTTTATGCGACAAGATATTTGTGGAGAGAGATAATCGGGGAAATGCACTCGAGAATCCACAGTGGAGAAGAGCTTTTCATGTGTAGTTTATGCCAGAGTGTTTCAGAGTTGTCACACTGGTGCCTACTCTGGAGGAAGGCCATTCATGCTTTAGTATATGTTGCACAACAATTTTTGCAAAGGGCCATTTGTATCTCAATGCAAAAACTTTTGGTGGCAAAAAAACTGATTAGTTGCCCTACATGTAACAAAGCATTCAAGCAGAAAACTAATCTGGAAGATGAACCTATGCTCAATCGAATCCTTGCTTTTAAGAATTTGGGTTACTTAGTTAAGTTAATTGCATACACTGAAATTTCACACAAATACCAGAAATGTATAAAACGGTTCAGTTGCACAATGTGTTATATTATTCATGTCACTATGCCATTGATTACGTGATATAACTGAGTGACCAAAAAGTCCAAATGTATGCTCTGTTAATGGCAAAGCACTCGGGAAATGGATTAGGACTCTAGTCTAACGGTGCATGGTGGCTATTGTTCTAATTTTATAAATTTACAATACTTAAACTGCTGCTGATTCTAGTGTCTTGTTTTGAGGAGACTGCAAACTTCAACCAGTAGGCCTGATCCTTAAGTAAGATTCGAATACTTTGTGTCGCAATGCGAGCACACGCTGTGTAGACCTCTACCCAAGTATAGGCTACCCTCGCGTACATTCCCGCTTCTCGGTAATCTATCGTTTTAGTGTTATTAATGATTTGCCATTGCATTTTTCTTTGCATTGATCAAATTCAAATTAGATTGCAGCAAACAATTCTTGCTAAAATTGATTCAAGTAGTGTTTATTTAAAATTTGCTAAAATACAATTGGTAGGCCTATATTGATTACAGAATTCGTGCTTAAGCCTATGCAGAATTTTATTAGATAAAAAAAGCGTTTAAGTTTTTTTAATAATGAATTCTCACCACATCGTCATCACAGCATTTATTTGCCGTTGGTAGGCCAATTGACATTAGAAGCAATAATTTGCAATAACGAATACGTTTAATTTAGTGTCAAAATTATTCGCCACTGCGTGATTTTCAAATAAGCCTAAAAGTTTGAATGAGGAAAAGAATTCTGCCCCAACAGATGTCGGACTGATGAAACTAATTATGCTTAACTGAAGTGGGATTTATTAAAGACTTTCATAAAATATAAATTGAGCTTTGTGTGAAATAAGTCTGCCGTAGGCTGCATAGAAACGGTATTGATCAGCCATAATTCTTTCTTTAATGGAACATGGAATGATTACAATAAAATTAATGTTTTGCTTGAATAGGAATGGCATGACGCTAAAACAAAAGCGAAACGACGTATGAGCTTGAGAAGCAACGCCTCTGCCATCTAGTGATTGAATAATTATACAATGCGGTGTTTGTCCCTCCCTCCCTCTCCCTCCCTCGCTCCATCCCTTTCTCCCTCCCTCCCTCCCTTCGTACATCGTCCTCTGTTTGTCTGTTTGTCTTTATCTCTGTGTGGATGTTTGTCTGTGTGTATATGTATGTATGTATCTATCTATCTATGCAATTTATATAGCGCCCCTTCAAGGAATCTACTCAGAGGCGCTCCCGACGTAGGCCCGGTCAAAAAGAAAAGTCTTGAGCAATCTATAGAATGTGCCAGAGATGTTCCGAGGTTGGGAACGCAGGTTAGAGGGAGGGTCATTCCAGATGGAAGGTCCAGTGACCGAAAATGTATGTATGTATTATGTATGTATATATATATAGATGTATGTATGTATGTAAGTATGTCTGTCTCTGTTCTGGTTACACGGGTAGTTTAGCATCGTCTTTTACCCATTTGCCCCGAGAATATCCGCTGAAAACGGGCTTAAAATTTGCAAAGGAAGGGTTAATATTATTCGGCATTGCTTAGGTTTCAGCGTTGGTCGAATACAAGTCGGATTGACAGAAGTAATTTTTTTTAAATACAGGTCGCGTTGATGAGAAAATTCCTTCAGTAACAGTGGTAGGCCTATTTACGATAGGCCTAACAATTTCGCTGAAATTGAAACTTTATTGATGAACAATAGGTCTAGGTCTAGACCCTATTTGTTTCATTGCATAGAAGTTGTAGGCCTACGCCTACTCCATTAAAAATATTTGCTGCCTAAATTGATTAAAATATTCAAGTGATTAGGCTAACAGATTTCCAGCCTAAACAGAAGCTTGGTCGATGAGATTGATGGAAGGGATTCTTGCAACTTAAAAGTTGCACTCATGAAAATACTAATATTCCTAAAATTAATAATAATAAAAAATTAAAAATAATAATAATAATAAGTTTTTGCCTCACACCCTGAAGACGAGGCCTGACCCACCAGACATAGGCCTACACTCTTCAAATAATAATAGTCCATATAAGTCCCTTGGGGAATGAAGTACTTCAGGAAGTTCAGGGCAAAAAGTAAAAATAAAATAAATATTAATGATGATGATGATGATGATGATGATGATGATGATGATGATGATGATGATGATGATGATGATGATAATAAGACGATTTATATAGCGCCGTATGCCACAATACTCATGCAATTCTGCGTGTGCCTCTGTTCGTACCTGCGTGCAAAATGGCAGCAATCTTGGTAGCCTAAATAACAAGAGAGTGAATTCGGTCATCCAGTTTCCTTGATCTGCTTGCACAATTTTCGTGCTATAACAGAGCGGAAAATCTCATAGTTTTCAAAGGACTCTTTGCGTGCATTATTGCGACGAATCTTTGTCGGCGGAATGCGCAATTTTCGCAGCGTCAATAATCCGCAAAGAAGCAGAAAAGAAGTGGAAGCGTGCACGCTTGATAAGTCGTTGATCTTTGCAGTCTACTGAAGATGGAAAATAATGTCCTGGGGCATTTGTAACATGAAAGGCTAGTTAGTGTCAGAGACGTCGGTAGGTGCGTGCTTCGCAGGCGCCTGCACATTCCAGGCCAATACACAAACTATGACCGTGTTTGTAGACACATTTGTTGGAAATAACATTCTCTGATGTCGGTTTATGACTCAATGCGAACATATTAAGACTGTTTGGTTGTAGGCTACTTGATGAATACTGTGGTCACATTATGCCTAATCCCAATGCATACAGCACTTCTTTAATATCATGTAATAGTAAAAATAGAAGTTGGATGAGCGATGAAATCATCTGGCTAGGTTTAATGCTGAATCATAGCAGTAACGATGGAAGTTGGATGAGAACAATTATTCAGGTTTACATCAATAACAAAAGCTTTTTGTATGAGAGATAAAGCCATTGCACTATTGCTAAATTGGTCAGGTAAAAATAAAAGCTGGATGTGCGATCACTATAGCGGAAAATATGTTGTATAAAGGATAGAAATATGCTAGGCCTACATAAGACGTAGGCCTATAGAAGTTTTTGAGCCATAAAAACACAACTTTACGACGCTGTGCGTCTTGTGATAACTGCAAACGCAAACCACGACCAAAAATATTATTCGTTAGAAATATATTTTTTCATCCGCGATTCGAACTCTAACCGTATTGCAAAAATAATTCTCATCACTCGAATTCAGCAGCTGCTGATCGAAGAAAGCAATTTCACTCTAAACGGTTTTCGTTCGTCGAAGTCATTTATTTCAGGATTTTCGTGTCACGCTTCGTGCGCGCATTGACCGGTCCATTGCACATTTCATTCCTCGGTGATTGAGCAAAACCAACGCCTGCTACAGTCGTCTAATTACTCTCCGGTCATCCGCTGGTCAATCCGCGGTCACTCCGCCGTCACTCAGCCCTGATCGGTTGGCCCTGGTCTGCCGGGGTGGGGTGGCCGGTGGAGGGAGGGGAGGGGTTGGGGTGGCTGAGGGATCTGCTGCCGACGGAACGGGTGTTTAGTAAATCAATGGATTATTTGGACGAACATCGATGTTGGGTTTAGATGGAACTCGGTGCATGGAATACGAAAGAAGGAAGATACTTTTCCGGAATCGACTTTGCATGATGTAACCGATTTCCTATTTCCGTCCTACGACTGAACCTAGACACTACTGTTCATTCGGCGTGTTCCAAAATCAGCCATATTGGAAACTCACAGGGTGTTTTGCGTACACAAAATTCTTACCGTTCTAAAAGTCATGTGCTGATTTAGTCGCAGCAAAAAGATGGTAGGCTACGTCTATAAGCTTACTGTCTATACTTATTCTGTATGTTCCATGATTATATTACAACGACTCTCTCTCATGATCATCCTGAAAGAGAAATTTATCAAGCATGAAATGTGCGTCGGCTTTAACCTCGAAGGGCGGCTTGTTCCCGGATTCCACTGGGGGGGGGGGAACTAACGAGCCACCGTGTCTATTGATGGGCTTAAGCTCCACGATTGCAATGCGATCTTTTGAAATAACAAAATCCTAGACCCGCAGACTATTAGGCCCAAACTTGAATGAGATTATATCAGACTAGACAGATAATGCTGAGGTCGTTTAGGTTCGGATATTTCATTGTATCACATCACAAATGTAGGCTACAGTGCAGAATAATGTTTTTTTACTATTCTGTCGACTACGAGTAATTGGCCACACTATAATAATTCAGCCGAATAAGAATACAAATAGTAGACAGAGAGTGGAATTTAAGTAAAAGCTATGCATAGGGCTATTATGTAAATATAGACCTATTTTCACAAACTTGGCTAATGTCAAATCTTAAAATTATTATTTTCATGTCATGTAGCATGGTAGTAGACCTACTAGTAAGTCACATCAAATCAATACGTAGGCTCATAACGCTATAATAATTTACATCGCATTTTGTCATAATAGGCTATGACGCTGCATCGCATCGTATCACGTCACTAATATCATTAATCCATCTAAGATGTTGGGAGATACAGTATCACGTATCGTATCGCATCGCATCATTTTCTTATTTGAATCGTCTAATTCTTGCAAATTAACTAATTACAGGAGTCGTTATAATTTGATCAAGATCTTAAGCGACAGAAATTTGGATTATTTTTGCGAAATGCAATTCAAATGAAGTCGGTCTTAAATCTCTCTATCCGTTTCTTGGTCCATTTCTTCGTGGACCACGACATAGCCTACTACTACGCTGTATCTAACGAGCGCTTAGCGAAATCAATATCTTCTAATGACATACGGTCGTCAGCATGTCTCTCCCTCCATTCCTCCACGTGTCCTTTCTTTTACCCGTCTGCATGCACTCCCTCGTGGCCCCCTGCGTGTTCTTCCCTTCTGTTTACTTCGTCTTTTAATGATCGAACTCAATGGCAGTTGTGGTTGTAGGGAGAGATGGGGAGAGGGTCAAGTCATGTCCCATTAGGCGGTCGGCGAGAGAACCACTGTCGGGTGCAAGTGCATGGACGAGACGGGTAAGCGAGTAAATTCTACCAAAATGACCCAATTATCCGATGGTTAGTGCTGCAGTGGTCTGGAGAGTGGAGTTTTGGGGGGGGGGTGGGGAAGGAGAAAAGGGTGATTACTATTCGTGGGTGAAAGGGTTTTCGTGTCGCGACGATAGCGTATTATGGCGTGTAGTTTTAAATGTTACTTAGGGGTCGTTTGGCTGAGAAAGGCCACACCCAAGATATCTTGGTGCACCGATCTGCTGCATAGAACATACACACACAGTAGCCTACACACATGAGGATTTCTGTGCACAGACATAGTTACGTACATACATCCATACATAGGCCTAGCCTACATACAGACATATAAAATATGAACCAGTGTATATAATTAATTATATACAATATATGTTGGCTTAATTTTTATTTAGAGATGGTTTGCTTTGCATGCACATGTATAGAGAACCGATAATGAAATTTTTAAATTTAGTGCAAATCAATCTGAGATAAATTAACACAACCGAATCCAATCTGGTCTAATGTAATTTTTAACTTATAGCCTACACATATCTACTTCTACTACGCCGTCATTATAATTATTAAACCGAATATTATCTAAAGCTTCAAATCGCAATCAAACCTAAAACCAGTAGAGAAACTCGATAGGAAACGGAAAGACTGAAAGATAGGCACGCACGGTCATACGGACAGCTGCATCAACAAATAAAAACACAGACAACTACAATGAGAGACGGGCAAGCAGGCAAGAAGATAATGTCAACAACAAAAAACAAAGACCATAAAAAATTTCTGTGTTGTTGAAACTCAACAGTAAGTGAAGCAATAAACGGTGTTTCCCTCGATTTCTGACACAAGTGAAAGTCTCTCCCATCACAACATAATATATGTTGTGTCGTATGCTGTAGGCCTACATTCAATTTACCAAGAAGATGGAGCGACAGCTGAAAGCTTTTTCATTAAGAGTAATGCGCTCACTAAACAAGTAACTGTTCACGGTGTACATGTACAATGTACATTCATTACATTCTTGCATGCATGCTTGCATACACTACAAAAAAGTACATATGCATGCGTGCATACATGCATTCCTACGTTACGTAGGCTACATACACAATTTTATTGCCATACGCATGTGAGAGAGACAGACAGACGGACAGACAGACAGACAGACAGGGGCAGACATAGAGACTCAAAGACAAAAACAAAGACAGGAAGAATCAAGCATGATTGTAAAAGCAAGGCAAGCGCAGCCGGACAATAGGCCTAAGAAAAAAGAAGCGGAAATCTCGCTCACGGTAGGCCTGTGTTATCTGGACACATTAAGTCGCACTTGTTTTTTTCGCCATTCACACACACACACACACACACACACCAAACTTGTTGTGACTGCCAGCAAGGCGCTATATAAATAAATATCTTGTTACATTCACTCCAAGTCAGAATCCCTGGGGGCTTGGTTGTAACAGAAGTTATCAGCGAACCTGTCAACAAAGTCATCGTATGATCTGTCATTGTCAATTTCGAATCTCGACAAGCTCATCAAGGGAATTTAAGAATCGATTACATGCAATGTTGTTCACGTGTCAGATGTGCCGTTCAGATTACCATTGACATCGTAGCCTACTTGTGCATCTCTTTCCCTTTCTGTCTGTGTCTCTGTCTGTCTTTATGTCTCCTCCTCCATGTATCTCCATGCGTCGCATTTTGCTGCCTTTCCCGTCTGCCTAACTATTGAGTTTTCTGTGTGTGTGTCTCTCCTCTCCTTGTCCCTCTCTTCTATATCTCCTCCCTATCGCAAGCAATCTCTTTCTATGTTTCTGTCTCAGTCACCGCTGCTCTGTCTGTTTTCTCCATAACTCTTTAAAGTATGTGTCTATAGCCTACCTATTCTTGTCTGTGTCCCACTGGTTATTTATAATGTTCGTATGCATCCATAATTATAGAGAAAGCACTTACCAGTGTAGCAGTCAAACAGTCATTTACAACGATCAAAACACGTGCAGCCTCGTAACATTATTAAAAATATAGTTCGTTCACCTTCTACTTCTACAATAATAGCCTATAGTTCCATATCTCATCCAACTTCCACTTCTACTTAAAAAAACTCGACGGTTCTTGCATCTTCTGCTTGTGCAACAAACAATAATTGAACACAAATATCGTGGTTTCGTCGCTTATCCAGCTTTTCATTCTGCTATAAAATTTAACAATGTCCATCAAACTTCTTATGTTGTTGAAACAAATTATGTTTTAATTCATATAGAAAGAGAAATGAAAAGAGAAATTGAAAGAGACATGGAAAGAGAAATGTTAAGAGACATGGATAGAGAAATTTAGAGAGACATGGACAGAAAAATTAAAAGAGAAACGGAAGGAAAGATACAGAGAGACAGAGACAAAGAGAGACAGGGAGAGACAGAGAAAGACGGAGATAGAGAGAGAGAGATGGATCGAGACTTATTGACCTGCACCGTTCGTGTCACGTATACTATAGCATATAGCAATGTCTCCTGTAAATAGACACTGTTGACGTGTCACATTTAATCGATTGAGGGATATGGACGAATCAGAGACTTATCACGTCATCAGTGAAGCCATCCATTGATCGGATAGAGACATGGATCGGGCGGATTTCGAGGAATTTTCAGCCAATCAGTTAAACCCTGTTCCATCGGTTTCACTGAGCATTAATTGAGGTGATTCTTGTCAATTGGTCGTTGACCTGCACCGTGACAACCTCAACCAAGGCAGATGATTGACAACAGGCAGAAGAGGATCGACATCAACGAATGCACTCAGTCGATGTAATTTGTTAGAAATTGTTCGACCTAAAATGTGTTATATAAACAAATCAACGCATGAATGTATGAATGTAGTATTGCCCGAGGGGGTTGTGGCTTTCAACATGTACCTCATATCCACATAAATCAACATCTGACCCCAGTTATTTTTCTTAAAGTTTCATACTGCATACAAACACACATACATAGGCCATACATTCATTCACACATCCATATCTGCAT
This sequence comes from Lumbricus rubellus, assembly GCA_945859605.1. Classification (NCBI taxonomy): domain Eukaryota; kingdom Metazoa; phylum Annelida; class Clitellata; order Crassiclitellata; family Lumbricidae; genus Lumbricus; species Lumbricus rubellus. The sequence continues at coordinate 29,278,076 of OX243825.1, forward strand.
AAATACATCCTATGTAGAAGTGTAGCGAATAGCATTTTTGGCATTCGGTCAATACGAACAATTAACTACACTATTCGGCCGTGTAAGATCTCGAGTACGCCTACTAATAGGGATAGGTGAAGACATAGAAAGGAATAATTTAAAAACTATGCATAATCCTGAAAATGTTTTTTTCAAAATGTGTAGGCCATAATACAACTCCTACACATTGCCCCCTTCATAAAAAATTTGCATGGGACGTCCCCCCCATTCGGTTTTCGGCCGGGGGGACTTTAAAAAAGGTCATCAACTTTCACGCCGAAGCGCCCGAGCAATAATTGCGAGTGAAGGACTCCGGCTGCAAAGCAACGAACATACCCACTTCACCACCGCCTGCGGACTTCCCGCGCATAAAATGTCATTTGTATTCAGTTTAAATATTATGCTTTGGCTGAATACGAATAGACTATTCGGAGCACGCTTCGGGTTCGAAGTGAATCGAATACATAATATTCGATACAGCTCTAATAGATAAAGTACCGGTATACATGTACATGCAGGGTCTACGCGCATTATAACTTGGCCGTGGCGTCCCAGATTACCGGACCTGAGAAATTGTCTGAATCGTAAATGTGACAATAGGTTTCGCGCTGAGACTGGACAACGAATTACCAGAACTTTTAAGACTACGACTAAGACAGCACATTGGGATTCGAGCGATGGACGAAATATCGACAGGTCGTCAGGTTGATTGGCGAGTTCCCTCTGGTCGAAACGGTTTCGGAAATGGTGAAACGGATGCGAGGAGAATCGCGAGAGAATTCGGGTGGAAAAAGATAAATGGCGAGATTGGAGACGCAATGAATATTTGGTCACGTCTCAATAGCCGCGGATACGTAGGCCTATGGGTTGGACTCAATGATTTAAGACAATTGCGTAGCACGATAGACATGCAGAAGGAGACGAACAGATAAGTAAACACACAGGCAGAGACACAGACAGACGGAGACAGGCAGAAAGGTACACATTCATATACACAGACACACAGACAGACAGGAAAGCGTTAAGAAATATTTACAGTCTATAATAGACGGACAGGCGACCAGATTGACAGGCATGCACACAAAACAGAGAAAAATACAGAAAGAGACAGACAGGCAGAACAACACGCAACGGACTGACACACGCAGTCAGGCAGGCACATTGACAGGTGGACAGACAGACAGACAGACAGGCAGACAGACAGACAGACAGACAGACAGACAGACAGACATGTGAGACAAAGAATGAGAGTTGACACAGTCAGATTTGCGGACACGAAGACAAAACACAGACACGCACACAGACATGCACACACACACGCATGCAACCAGACAAGAAGACAAACGTGCGCAGATATATTATTGGATGGCAGGCGGATCGTAGGAATAAAATAATACGCACGTACATCGTGTCTATTTGCAGGATCATTGATTTTAGGCAATTTTTGTCTGCATCAAAAACATACACATAGACAGACAGACAGCCAAACAGATCGACTGACTGACTCACTTACTGACTGACTGACTCACTCACTGACTGATCGACTGATATACAGATTGACTGACTGACTGACTGACTGAAAGATTGAATGACTGACTGACTGACTGAAAGATTGATTGACTGACTGAAAGATTAATTGACTGACTGACTGACTGACTGATCGATTGGCTTACAGATTCACTAACTGACTGACTGACTGAAAGATTGAATGACTGACTGATCGACTGACTTACTGACAGCTTGACTGATTGACTGACTTACTGACTTACAGATTGACTGACTGACTGTCAGATTGGCTGACAGATAAAAAAAAAACAGAGACAGACAGATATGCATAGGCAGACATAAATACATCATAATGATCTACGTACATACAGAAGTAGAGACAATGCCGGTTATTGTGAAAGTAAACAATACGAATGAAAAAACAATCAGATCTAAATACAAAGGAACGAGTGCATAAACTGCGTACAGTAACACAAGTCCAAACATGCATAAGACAAAAAAGGACAAAGAGACAAAACGTGAGCAAAGAAAGAGAGAATGGCGCACAATCAATCGACTATAATAATTCTTCGTCTGTAATAATTCCAAAGATGACAATGAAACTGAAAATAAGACAAGACGATGATTAGAACGGGTAATAACCTCAGCATGATTACTAATAACATTAGTCTCATAAATGATATTGTAAGTTCGCCATTATCTACTATACGATTAAGAATTTAATAAACTGAAAGATGGATTTAAACGCTAAAAGAGACGGCGGAAGATAAAGTGATCTGATAAATATAACCATTATCTACTATGATTAGGCTAAAAATGTAGCCACCACGGCTGACATTGGCCTACATGTAAGAGATCCACTGATGAATGCACCTACCACTACTTTGCCATCATATTCGATGGATCTTGGCAAGATAATGAAATTATTGTTATTATAATTATTATTATTATGTAAATAGCGCTGAATGTTGACAGACAGGCGCTGGAAATTAGCATCATCATCATCTTCGTCGTCGGCGTCGTCATCCTCATCATCGTCGTCGTCATCATCATCATCGTCGTCGTCATCATCATCATCATCATTGCTATTATCATTTATTATTATGATAATAATCATTATTATCATTATAATTGTTAGATTTTATTATTTTTTTATCATCATTATTATTATTAGCATTATCATAGGCATCATCTTCATTATTATAAGTATTAGGCCTATAACTTATCAAATTAATTTCTAATCATTATTTTATGGCTGGTGTCACTATTACCAATAGTACTAAAACTAGGGCATACTAGGCCTACTAGCCTAATGCTGATACCACCATTGCCAAGAGGACTACTCTTACGCTTTTCGGCATAGGCCTACTGCTTGCAACCTTATTTGTTTCAGAGTTTACTGTAGGCTACAAGGCCGTAGCCAGGATTTGACTTGGGGTGTGTTTCTTTGGGGGAGGTCATCAACAGTGGCGGCGCCAGGGGGGGGCTAGGGGGGGCTAAGCCCCCCCTATCGGCGGCTCAGCCCCCCCAAAACCAAACGAGGAAAATCTCTACAACTGCTAACTTCGAATAAGAAAGCTAGACAGTGACCAACGGCAATGAAAACAACTATGTACATGTAGATTGCTTATCCTAATATAGAATCCACCGCATATAATATTTTTGCCAAATATCCGCCCCCGACCCCGGCGACCCATCATGAGGTTATGTAGCCTATACATGTACATGTACCATAATATATTGTGTAGCCCGCCGGCCGGCTGAGGGGCTACACCTGTAGTCTTATACAATCACATGCGAAATGGGGTTTTCAATTAGCAGCAGCACTCATGATGAGACTTTGGGGGCTTGGGTAAGGTCCCCAAGTTTATGGTCAAACCCGGCCCTAGGGTGTGCGAGGCCCAAAGCAGCAAGAGATTCTCTAAAAATGGTTCTGAAGCATAACATTTACGAAGTTGATTTCCTGCCAATATGGTAGGCTAAGGAGGCCTACTACAGTACATCATAGGCTTTGATATTCTAGAAAACCTGAATTCTACAGGTAGGCCTAGCCCAGGGCTGAAAAGTGGTTTGGAAAGTTGCCTGGCCTGACTTTGACGGACGAGCTGAAACCTTTGAGCCGAAAATTTTCAGAAATCTTGTTTTCGTCATTCGCCCATAATTGAACAAATTTAGCCCATTTTTGGTACCTGACGACCTTTTTTAGTCATTTGCCCATAGAACTTTAAAATCATACCATTTTTACCTATTTATTTTGTTTGACGACCTGTTTTTTTAGTTATTTGCCCACAAATTGTTAGGACTTGCTTCTCGGCTGATACCTAGCACCAGCAGGTCACGAAAATCAATGCCAGGTCGCAGACCCTGACAGACCCGGCTCACTTTCAGCTCTGGCCTACAGCCTTTATACAGTAGTTGTGATTCGCTTTATTTGCAGATTCATGGGCGGAGTTTGGTCTCAGCTGGGGGGGGGCGGTGGCGGGGCTAAATCAATGTTCCGCGGATCCCCATCATAGTTATAGTCAAGTCAACTTCAAAACAGCAGGTCGTTGATACCACTAGAATCAAAATTATGACCTAAAATACCAGAAAATCGTTGGTAACACTAAACCAAAATGATATCCTTAGACACCCGAAAATCGTTGATAGCACTAGAAACAAAATGATGTTCTTAGACACTCGAAAATCGTTAAGAACACTAAAATCAAAAAAGCTCTTAGACACCCGAAAATCGTTTGCAAAACTGGGTTCAAAATGATGTCCTTAAACACCCGAAAATCGTTGATAACACTGGAATCAAAATAAAGTCCATAGACACCCGAAAATCGTTGGTAGCACTAGAATCAAAATGATAACCTAAAACACCCGAAAATCGTTGATAACACTATAATCAAAGTGATGTTTTTAGACACTCGAAAGTTTTTGATGAAAACTATCTTCAAAATTATGTCCTTAGACACCCGAAAAACGTTGGTAACACTGGAATCTAAATAATATCTTTAGACACCCTAAAATCCTTAGACACCAGAAAATCGTTGATAACACTGGAATTAAAATGATGTTCTTAGAAACTCGAAAATCGTTAATAACACTAAACTCAAAATAAAGTCCTTAGACACCCGACAATCGTTTGCAACCCTAGAATCAAAATGATATCCGTAAACACCCGAAAATCGTTGATAACACTGTAATCAAAATTAAGTGTTTAGACATCCTAAAATAGTTGGTAGCACTAAAATCAAAATGATATCCTAAAGCACCAGAAAATCGTTGTTAACACTGGATTAAAAATGATTTCCCATGACACCCGATAATGGTTGATAACACTATAATCAAAGTGATATTTTTCAACACTCTAAAATGGTTGAAAACAATTATATTCAAAATGATGTCCTTAGACACCCGAAAATCGTTGGTAACACTGGAATCAAAATGATGTTCTTAGACACTCGAAACTCGTTGGTAATACTGGAATCAAAATGATATCCTTATACACCCGAAAGTTTTTGATAACACTGGAATCAAAACGATGTTTTTAGACACCCGAAAATCGTTGATAACAGTATAATCAAAAATGATGTTCTTAGACACCCGAAACACGTTGGTAATACTGGAATCGAAGTGAAATTTGTAGACACCCGAAAATCGTTGATAACTGTATAATAAAAATGATGTTCTTAGACACCCGAAAATCGTTGGTAAGACTGGATTAAAAAGGATTTCGTTAGACACCCGAAAATCGTTGATAACTTTGGAATAAAAATAATGACTTAGACGCCCAAAAAGGTTTTTTAAACAAAATTGTACGATTAAAAAAGGTGTCTTCGGATTTCAAGATTTTATCGTTCATAAATAGCTGGCAAAAAAGAGCCTAAAAAGGCTCCAGTTTAGGTCAACTGAGCTAAAAATGCGTTGGAGGCTGGGGCTCTGCCCCAGACCCCGCTGGGGGAGCTTACGACGCTCCCCCAAACCCCCTAGTCGGTACGGGCTTCGTGCCGTCGGCACTCGAAGCTTCGCGCCTTCGGCGCTTCGTTAAAAAAATATCGGCCTTGGGGCTTCAGCCCCCCCAAACCTGAATTCCTGGCGCCGCCACTGGTCATCAAAATTTCTTACGCCCCTTTTTTAGTCGTCGGAAATGGCTTTCTTACAATTTTTTCGCCTAATTTCATGTTTTTTTCATTATGTGAAGGGTAGTCCCAAAATCACGGTCAAAAAGTGAAAAAATCACGGCCTACTTTTGCAAAAATGCAAAAATTCACGGCACCGTGATTCACGGTGCCGCGAAATTTTTTTCAGTCACAATTTCTGTATTAAGTCGATTTTTATTTTGAAATTTAGCATAAACGAGTATTTATGAATGAATATTCACTTGTCAGCGACGTTATATATTCACTCCCCCAAAACAGAAATTTATACATTAATTTAATGGTTCCGCACAGAAAATCTTAGATGAATTTAATGGTTCCGCGCTGTTTTTGGTCGTGGGCGCCATTTTGGACGTGTTTTTATTTTAAAAAGTGCTGAAAATGTGAAAAATCACGGAAAATCACGGCAAACGGCGAAATTCACGGAAATCACGGCAAACGGCAAAATTCACGGTTTCCGTGATTTCCGTGAATTCGTGATTTTGGGACTACCCTAATTATGTGCTAGTGAATGCATTCTATTATTTTTTACATTTTCCATTGGGGGGGGGGGGTGTTCAAACACCCCAAAACACCCCCTAGCTATGGCCTTGGTAGGCTACAGTAACTGCCAGTTAGCTATTATTCCTAATGGCTATGATCAGCCAAAAGAATTGCCTTCCTGGCTGATGTCACAGAAGCACTCTTACGGTCTTACTTTTCCATGAGAAAAAAACTAGAATCAATCTCCTTGCTTTTATGTAGTAGATCATGTGTCATTCATTAACCGCTTGACGTGTGTTTTTAAAAGGTTCGCTATGCATTCGGCTTGTAATTCGAACTGACTTTGGTCGGACCCTATAGTACGAATCCATCCGTTAACGCTCATTCATCATCATCTCGTCCGTCAAAGTTGCTTCCGGCGGCCATCTTAAGGTCACGTGGTACGGCGCCATTTTGTGATCTCGTGGTTGTTCATTAGACGCGTTCTTCTAATTGCCAGATAGGCTATCATTCAAATGAGTTTGATGTCTAAGCTTAGTATTCTAAACAGGTTGATGCGGTAAGTCTTAGTCAATGCATGTCGTTTTGCAATGTTATTGGATCTTTATAAATGGCCATTTAATTGTGGCTATAGTTCCTGACGGTTCCACGACAATTGGTCCAACGACAACTCGTCCAACGACAACTGGTCCACCGACAACTCGTCCACCGAAATAGAAGCCGGATTAATGAGAAAACGCTTGAGAAATGGAAGCTGGATGAAGGTTTTTACAGGTGAAATAGAAGCTGGATTGATGAAAAACCGCTTAAGAAATGGAAAATGGATCAAGTTTTTTTTCTATCTGAAATAGAAGCTGGATGCATGTTGAGACACATGATGAAAATCGTCAATTCAGCTTCTATTTAAGGAAGAAAACCATTAGACTTTTTTCATAAACCCAGCTCCTATTTCGTAAATAAAGAACTTTCATCCAGCTTTCATTTCTCAAGCGCTTTCTCGTTAATCCGGCTTCTATTTCAGTGGACGAGTTGTCGGTGGACCAGTTGTCCGTGGACGAGTTGTCGTTGGACGAGTTGTCTATGGACGAGTTGTCGTGACACCGTTCCTGACAACTTTAAAGCGAGGTGATTTTTAGTTGATGAAATTGCTCTTTATCAATGGCGACGGACAAGAGATCTCTGTTTCAATGTGATTGCTAATTTTTTTCTTAGAACTCTCGAACTCTTTGATTGATGGATTTTCTGACTGAGTATTTGATTAAGACCGGCATATACAGATGTGGATTGATCCAATAAAGCACATAGCCTATTAGGCCTATAGATGAGGACAGAGCCGCGGTTGCACGAATCCCAATATTGTGTCTAAATATTGACGGTACTAATGGGTTATCTACCCCGATTTATTTTTTTATTTTTTCAGCGTTGTCATTCCACGTCTTTTCCGTGAGGGTCGGTTAGGGCTCAGGTTAGGCATCGTGAGGGTCGGTTAGGGTTAGTTTTAGGGTTAGTTTAGCCATTAGAAACTGGTCGATTCATGGAAAAGACACTGTGTCAAAATAAATCGGGGTAGATAACCCATAAGTACCATATTGACAATAGATGTAGTCTATGTTGACACAGAAAATGCATGCACGATTGTCCAATGTCCAGGATTCTTTTAATTCAATTTCACAACTTCACAATCCCGTCTTTCCTTTCCGATGTTCCATCGTAAATCTCTCAAGTCGGATGACAACGACCATTTTTGCAATTGTTCACGGCACAGAAGTTGCCTCAGCCGCTGTAGAAATCCATTTAAACATGCACATTTTGTGTAAAACAGAACGATAAAAATTTAGCTCACCCTTCTTAATCCGTATAAGTCATCTAAACTCACATAGCAATAGAATCAACAGAAAGATTCGCCTGCGCGTGGAGCGGTGCGTTTTCAGTCGACTAAGGAAAACTTTCACTTAACCGTAAGTTTTCTTTTGAGTAAAACTATCTGGCAATTGTTTTCACACACATCAATATAGCAGGCCAGAGATGTAGATCTATGCTTACAGGCTTTGCGTGGAGCAAAAAGTTGGAACAACATCAGAGTTTACGAAATTAATGTAGCCAGGAAGACATAGGCTACTCATTAAAACATAAGAGTGTTGCTTGTAGGCCTATAGGCATAAATAGACTAGTTTAAATCGATTTAATAAGTCCAAAACAAGACTGCTAATCTGCACCGTTTATAATAGATAGTTATAATAGGCCTACAACGGATAATTCACAATAAATTATAACAAAATGCTACCACTGCGACATCATTCCTTTGGTCCACTGATGCAACTCAAAGTGCTGCTCATGGCTGGCAACAGTCATCGAGAAAAATCAAAGGGAGCCGGTCAAATATTCGCCTCATCAACTCCTTGAAAATTGAGCAAAGTCGCTCTACAGTAGACACACGAGCATGCCCATTAGCATTTACTTTGGATTAATGTTTGTCCAACTAAGTTTTAAACTCCTTATCATCTTTAGGCTACTGTTGTGGATTTAGTGATTGAGGATGGGAATCTCCATGCTGATGCTAGACATTCTAAATTTTACGCCATTTCTAAATTTCATATGCATCTCGATTCTTGGAAGCACATTATTTTCTTCAAGTGAAACGGGTCCTACCAATAATTGGTTGCGTTCAAGCCATTTAAACAAAAACTATGTCACCTGGGGTCGCTGCATCTGATTGTGTCAAGCAAAATAAATGTCAAGTCAACACACTCGTAATTAGCAAATCAATTGATTTCCAGAGCTAAAGCCAGGATAGGCCCTATAGGCTATTTGAACCACTGTACGCAGGAAATAAAAAGTACACTTAATAATCGAATCTCACTCAAATGCATCAAAATAAATAAATAAATAATGAATTACAATGTTTGAATTGTGCCTCCTATGTCTGCAGGGTAAAAATTATTCTGACAAGGCTATAGGACTGGTGTTATCAATGTCATAATGCTGTAATTATTTATAGTAGGCCTAATAATATTAGGCCTATCGATTCACATGTTATGTGAATCGAAATTTAAAAACCACATTGATATCAACAAAATTATTAGCCTACATAAATAAAATTTTGCTACAAATGTAATTATTATTATTCTTACTGATGTTAAGAGAAATGAATGACAAAGGCTAATTAGCCTAACTCGAAAAAAAATTTCGTGAGCTCGGAACAGCTGAAATATTCATCGGAAAACTGCTCCAATAAGGTAATTCGGCAACTGCATAAAAGCAAATGCAAAGCACCCAGACGCTGACTTCTTCAAGATCAAAGATCAAATTTTCAGCAACCTTGAAAATTAAATTATTGTTTTCATGGACTAATCCACGGACTTATTTTGCTTTGATTTTGGCGCACCATCGTGCCTAATGCTACGACGCCACGGATCAGGGGCGCCGTTAGGCGTACGCACTTACGCAAGTGCGTACAGCGCGGAAAGGCAAAATAATTTTTTTTCACAAATTGCAAATTTATTATAAGCGATGAAATTCTATTGAAATTTTATAATCTATAGAATATACTTACTTCCTTACTTACTTACACTCTAATAGAGAGCCATCTTGGCATTGAGCGTCTTATAGCCGCCTAGGCCCTAGAGGTCTATGGATCTTGGGATTCCTGGATGTAAAACCGTTAAAACTTTTTTTAAATTTAATTTTTGTTTGTATGTGTTTTTATGGGTTCCACGACAACTGGTTCACCGACAACTGGTTCAACGACAACTGGTTCACGGACAATTCGTTCACCGACAGCTGGTTCACGGCAATTATTTCACGACAATATTATTGGAGCAGGATTGAAGAAAGTATTCTTGCTGAAACTGGAGCTGGATTGATGAAAATATTCTGGCTTAAACTGGAGCTGGATTGGTTTAAATGTTTTATCTTAAACTGGAGCTGTAATGATGAAAATGTTCTTTCTTAAATTGGAACTGGATTGAAGAAAAACGCTCGTGAAATGAGAGATGGATAATGGTATTTTATATCTGAAATAGAAGCTGGATTAATGAAAGGAATGCTTCATAAATAGAAGCTGGATTGATGAGTTTCATTCAATTATTCCAACATGCATTCAGCTTTCATTTCTCAAGCGCTTTATAATTAATCCGGCTTCCATTTCTCAAGCGTTATTTTTGTCAATCCAGCTTCTATTTCACTTATAAAGAACCTTCATCCAGCTTTCATTCACCATTTATCGGTGAGTCAATAATATTGTCGTGAACCAATTGTCGTGAACCAGTTGTCGGTGAACGAATTGTCCGTGGGCCAATTGTCGTTGAACCAGTTGTCGGTGAACCAGTTGTCGTGACACCGTTTTTATGTGCACTTTTTTTAGCCAGGGGCGGATCCAGGGGGGCAATCCGGCCATGGCCCCCCCATTTAAAACTGCCATGGGACGTGGCCCCCCATTTGGTATGAAATTAGCAATATGCATATGGGTGTAATGGCATATTGCCCCCCATTCGGAAAATGGCATGGGATGTGGCCCCCCCCCCAGTCGGTTTTCAAGTGGAGGAGTAAAAAAAAGTCATCAACTTTTTGGCGGATGAAATGGTATGATTTTCTCAAAAAAAATGGCAGATGACTAATAAAACAAAAAACCTCATCAACTTTTTTTGGCGGATGAAAAGTACTTCAGCCAAAGACTGATCCCTATTTATTTTCGACCAACAACCAAATTTCGAAATTTGTTTCACCTGTCCCATCCCAGGTTCTAAGATTTTTACCCCCTCCCCCCTTGGAAGAGTTCTGGATCCGCCACTGGTTATAGCGCCCCTTCAAGCTCTCTACTCCGGCCGAAGCGCTGAGCAATTGTGAAGGACTTGCCCAAGGTCCTTACGCGGCGAGGTGGATTCGAACCTGGAAAATTCCGGCTTCAAGGCGACGATAGCATAGCAATATGCCGATCTAAAGGTATCAAACTGCACTTCCTAAACATCACCCCCGGTAACTTGTACCGTAACCGGTTTCAGATTAGCCCCGGACACTAGATTTGCATAGATTTATCCGTCATCCCACTGTGGTTTGTTATCAATATTTTACTCGGAAAAAGTAATAGCCTCGAAGCCATTTCTCCATGTAACTTCAGCGGCGATTTAGTATTTTAGTTACAGATGAAAATATTTATAACAAACCAAACCACGAAGTGGGATAACGGATTAAAATCTTCAGACCAAAACAAGAAGCGGGATAATTTTTCTGATATTTGTAGTCCAATAAATGCGAAGATTGATGCAAATTACAGTTTGCAGGGGGTAATGTTTAGGGGGGGTAATAATTTGAGGCCTTTAGCATGGGCGTCCGCAGGAATTTTTCTAAGGGCGCAAACTTTTATATAATTGTCACATGGTCTAAATTTATTGGGCGACAGTTTGAATTTCCATATTACCACGAGAGAATCCTATAGATCCTATCCTACCTATACGTTATGCGCCCAAAGAAAGATATAATAGGTTCAACATGGCTGCCTAAAAATGGCTCCATTTGAGGTCGACACAGCCAAAAATGCGCTGGTCGCTGGGTCTCCGCCCCCAGACCCCGCTGGGGGAGCTTACTGTAAAGACAAAACCTTTCTCTTTTACAATAACATTTTGATTTTTATTGTTATCCTGGTAGCTTGCGACACTGAAAAACGACTTATTCTTTAAAATTTCGCGACTTTGTCGTTCACAAATAGCTGGCAAACAAGAGCCTAAAAATGGCTCCATTTAAGGTCAAAACAGCCAAAAATGCGCTGGTCGCTGGGGCTCCGCCCCAGACCCCGCTGAGGGAGCTTACGACGCTCCCCAGACCCCCTAGTCGGGATGGGCTTCGTGCCTTCGGCACTCGCAACTTCCCGCCTTCGGCGCCGCCACTGACGACCAATTAGGCCTACAATACAGCGTCCTGCCACTTTTTTACACTTTAGGCACTGTGTATATATTTATATATATATATATATATATATATGGGATTGGATTGGTAGTATTTACGCGCCCCCCCCCCCCTAACCAGAAATCCTGGATCCGCCCCTGAATATAAGCTCGTATCGATCGCTAGCTGTTCGCTTCATATTATTTTGTGCAAGTTGTGCGTACAGAAATAAAATCCTGGCGGCGCCGCTGCCACGGATGACGTTGTTAGAATCTAATATCTAAGAGGGTCTATCAGGGATGGAAGCATAGCCTAATATTATGTGGTTTAAACTGCAATTGTGAACTCCACTTAACATAGGCCTAGATGTTGCGCAGCGTTTCGTGATGTGGGACTGCATCGCGCCCCGAATGATGCACTAAGATCCGACTAAAATGTTCAGCAACCTAATTAGGCCTACCTCACTACCCAGTCCACAATCCAGATGAGTGTAGTATCAAAGGGTTCGGGTCATGTGGAAAGGAAATGGTTGGGAATGGCCGGATAACATATGGATATTGTTTCTATTTGCTACTGTTGCACAATGTATTAATTAATCATTGAACCATTATTCTGGTCTCTGGTCATTCTGGCCTTGGAATAGTCAGTGACGATGACGTGTTGCTTGCTGCTGTTCACGTACACGGATTGGATTGGTACGTGGGGTGTTGCCATCGACTGCGCCTTGTTACGACAGTCGTCCGATACGATGAATCCGCTGGATGGGGTCAGTTTTTCCTGGGCACCGGATTTCGGTTTCACCCTACACCGGTAGAACTTTGAAATGGCGACGAGACAGATGAGCATTGTGCTTAGGTGTGTTCCGAAGACGGCGCAAACCAGTTCGACCACTGTGAATAAACGTTCCGGGTCATCCTTACTACGCCTCGGAATAATTCCTGTCAAGTTTACTTCTACTTGGTTGCGTTGTACCTGTGACTCGGTGACCAGGTCCATGCTGCTAGCAACCTCTCTGACTGGGATTTCGGTGTGGTGGGAGTAGGAATCAGGAGGGAGGAGACGTCCTGTAGAATTGGCTACGACCAGGGGACGGGCTGTGGCGGAGAGGATGGGTGAGTTAAGGGCGATCAGAGTTCCCCTCGGTGTTCCAGATGAACTCGGGTCACTCCACGATACGTTGATTGTGAGGGTGACGTTTCCAGCCTCGTTGTGCGCGACGCAGATGTACATACCCCTCAGACTCTCAAGGTCATTCACGTCTCTGACGGTCAGCACTCCCTCGTTTCTTCCCGTCTCATCGTCCTCAGACTTCGAGCTGTACTTGGTCGCCTTCCCAGATGGTTGGATCCAGTAGAGTGTAGGCAGTGGATCTCCCGCGGCCGTGCACTTGAGCCGAGCCCCGGCCAATCCAAATGCGACCTCGATGTCGGTGAATGCTGGGACCTGACAGCTGAACTCAAACACAGTGACCTGACTGAACAACTTGCCTTTAAGTCTCACTGGACTGGAACAGGATGGCGAGGCGGCTCCCTTGAAGACATCCCCGTTGCGGTCGTAGAACTCCTTAAGCCAGATGAGTTCGCAGTTGCAGTGTAGAGGATTCGATCCCAACCGCAAGTGGATCAGCGTGTACATGAGACTCCTCATGAGAACGTCCAGTCCAGTCAGCTCGTTGCCATTCAACCAGAGATACCTCAAGGTCGCGTTGAGCGGACCGAGCACATCCGGTCTGATTTCGGTCAGAGAACAGTCGTGCAGGTACAGTCCGGTCGTCACCAGTCCATCCAAGGACCCAGCGATCAGAGTCAGGTGTCGATTTCCGTTGAGGAAGAGGTGCTGAAGACTGAGACCTTCAAAGACCAACCTTCGAAGGATCTTGAGTCGGTTGTTGCTCAGGTCCAACCATCGGAGGTTGACGAGATCAGAGAAAGCGCCAACTTCGATATCGTCTATGCCGCACTCGGTCCGAGGTCGGCGAGTCCAGAGAAGTTGGACCGTCGCAGCATCGACGACTGGAAGACGTTGGCGTTCAGGTTGAGCTGGAGACTGTCTGGCGAGACCCCGGATGGAATGGACAGCAGACCACGACGGGAACAATAGACGATCTTGCTGAGAATGTTGCAGAAGCAGGCGCGTGGACAGCTGAATTCCGTCGCACCTGATGACGATGCAGAACTCGTTCCAGGTGGTAGACAAAGGACGAAGACGAAGAGGAACGAGTGGATGAAAGAATACATCGTGAAATCTTTTGCATCGAAATATAGGAATTCCGCAGTGTCGATATCTCACTTTTCAACGTTTTGATTGTCCTCTAATAATCAGAAAGTCGCCGGACTTGCATGATAATATCCGAGTTCAACACAATAAATGATAATAATTATTAGAGCAGTTAATTTCGGCAATTATTCCTACTCAACACTACCATCGTTGCTCTCCCGTTGTCCGCAAAAACAAAGAAAAATGCACTCGGATAGCTTCCCTATCGCACGTCATTGTTTCGAAACCAACTCGCACTCGACTTTCACGGCCAGAAAAATTACATCAACAAAGTTCATTACCAGACTGGCTGCCAGTGCAGGGTATTATGCACTTGCAGAAGTTAACCGAATACGTGGCTCATTTATTAAAGAAACTCTGGCTGAAATAAATCGAGTTAAGTCATCGAATGGATCGGAAACTTCTTCTCGTTCGTCATCGTTCCTTCTTCGTGTGATGGATGAATGGAAGGCAGCGACTGACGGACGGATGGATGGAGGAAGGAAGGAAGAGAGAAAGGCAATGGACGGATGGATGGCAGTTGGTGCAGTGAACAGGAGATGCAGACGCCGCTAGGAATCGACGATCGGGTATGGACCACCCGTGATTGGGAAACTAATAGAGACCACGAGACAGAGACAGAGAAAAACAGAGACAGGCAGACAAAGATATAGAGACAGAGAACAGAAACACAGAGAGAGACACACAGAGAGAGAGATAGGGAGACAGAGAGAGATAGAGAGTCAAAAGACAAGCAGACAGGCACAGACAGACATACAGACTGACAGAGTCAGAGAGAACAGAAAGAAAGACAAAGAAATAGAGAGACAGACAGAGATAGAGAGAGGCAGAGACAGAGATAGACAGAGACAAAGAGAAACAGAGAGAGACAGACAGACAGAGAGAGAGACAGACAGAGAGAGAGAGACAGACAGCGAGAAAGAGAGAAAGAGAGACATACAGACAAAAAGACAGGCAGACAGAGACAGAGAGAGGTAGACAGAGACAGAGACAGAGAGACAAAGACAGAGAGACAGACAAAGATAGAAAGAGACAGAGAGAGACAGACAGACATAACCGATCAAACGTATTCTAAACTAAACGAACATCGGGGGCTGCGTGGGACTTTTCTCTGTCTGTCTCTGTCTGTCTCTATCTGTCTCTGTCTGTCTGTCTGTCTGGCTGTCTGGCTCTCTCTCTCTCTCTCTCTCTCTCTCTCTCTCTCTCTCTCTCTCTCTCTCTCTCTCTCTCTCTCTCTCTCTCTCTCTCTCTCTCTCTCTCTCTTCTTAAGACCCATTGCTTCTCTCACACTGGAGGTGGTTCGCTACCGTTTGGAGAGATATAACGGGGTTATAGATAATTATTGCTAATTGCATTACATTACCGGAACAGAGAAGTAGAGACAAAGGTGGATGCTGACGGGAAAGAGGGAGTCTGTGTCTTTGTCTCTGTCTCTCTGTCTCTGTCTCTTTCAAACTTCCTTACTCTGTCTCTGCCTGTCTGTCTGTCTCTATCTGTCTATGTCTCTGTCTCGGGCTAAGTCTGTCTCTCTGTCTGTCTGTCTGTCTATTTGTCTGTCTCTCTTTTTCCCTTAATGTCTTTGTCTGTCTGTCTGTCTTTCTCTTTTTCTGTCTCTGTGTCTGTCTGTCTGTATGTCTGTCTGTCTATCTGTCTGTCTGTCTGTCTGTCTGTCTGTCTGTCTGTCTGTCTCTCTCTCTCTCTCTCTCTCTCTCTCTCTCTCTCTCTCTGTCCTTGTTTCTATGTCTGTGTTTGTGCATGTCTCGGTTACTGTTTAATTTATGTCTCTGTCTCCTGCTGTGTTCATCTGGGTTTGTTCCTCTCTTTTTGTTCATGTCTTTGTTTCTGCCTGTCTCTGTTTCTGAGTATGTCTCTCTTTCGGTCTCTGTTCTCTGTCTGTCTAGGTCTCTGGGCATTCATCTATCTCTGTCTGTCTCTGCCCCTGTCTCTGTAGGCTATCTGTCGCCGTCTCGCTACCCCGTACAGCTCTACGCCCGTCCCCAGATATCCTAATGTGTTATCCTAAGATATCCATGTTCTTCAATGGCCGCTCGTCTTATCCCCCATCGACCCTTACGACCCGGTCACGCGCCACTATCAGTGGCGGATTAGTTGACTTAAGTCTCGTCGTTGGTGAAAGCAGCGACGATTTATTGCTGAAGCAGATTCTTGCGTCAGTCCGATAGACTGTGATATGACCAGATGGATTAAACGAAATCATATCGACCCAGGAGAGCAATGTCTACTCCAGACTAACACTACCGTGGCTTGAAAAGAAGACACAGGGATATAGTGTAACAATAATAATTTATTATTACAATAATTTTGCACTCCACAAAATGAAAAGCTCTGGAAGAATCACTTATGTGCATCTCATGATTCGAATATTTTCAACGTACCAAAGATAATATTCTTAGCGTCTTACATAGACTCAAAAATCTTTAACTTTAGCCTAGGCTACTATGCACTGCATAATTATCAACTTTGGAACCATGGGCGGAGACTTAGGGGAAACAGAGGAACGGTACCCCTCAATGAATGTGTTGGGTGGGACGGCCCATGCATCTGCCCCCTCCATTGTAGAGTGTTAGAGCATGGACACTTAACGAAGACACGCTGCATACACTGGCAAATAAATGACTAAAAAAATTACGGGAAAATGGGCATTTTGACGAGGAAAATGGGTATTTTTTCTGAAGATTTCGCCCGGATGACTGAAAGGAAGTCGTCAAAAGTTTTTGGGTCGGCAAAAGTGGAAAATTTCGTCGGCAACTCAGCCATTGATTTCGAGAGCCCAAATTCTCGGATCCTTCCTTCGGCGCCACTCGTTCGCCCCCCCCCTTCCCCCAGTCTCGGCCCAAGTCTCAAGGAACATTGCATTTTAGCATAGACCTAATTTTTATAGCCTACTCAACCTTCGAATTTACTAGGCCTTGGTTCCCATTTAAGCAGGCGGCCAGCTGAACAAATCATGCAACCCCATAGGCCTAATGCTTGTAACCTACTTTTCATTTCAAGAATTTTTATAGCGCCCTTTCAAGAAATCCACTCGGAAGCGCAACCTACTTTGGCAGTGCAACTCACAAGCCTGGGGAAAGTAGCCTACTGTATGAGGGCGGCACCAGTCATCTTTGATAATTATTATAGGCTTACACAGTGTCGTTATAGGCCTAATAGGCCTATTAGGCCTACTAGCAAGCAAGTGTCTGAAATAGCCTAGCCTACAAGGAAATATGGTCGAAGCGCAAAACATCTTATGTTCAAATCGGCCTAATTTTAGGAATTTAATAAATTTAGCTGTTGATTAGGTCTATTCGTGAAAACCATATTAGGCCTAATTTTTTATATTATTTCATGCATTAAAACTCGGAGATAATAATCATTATGCATTATTATTGACACGACACGCTTGGCGCACTGTCTGTATTATCCATTTATTGACACCTCTTGAATCAAATACAATCTCCTTCTTCACGTGAAGACCACAAAAACTATGACGTCATGTAATTAGCGACATCGTTAAGGTAAGATTCAAAATTCAAAATTAATATTCAATTTAAAAAACTTAATAGCAGTTTATCTTTAGACAATCTACCAATAAATTAGGGCTACAACCGTCCCGGATTCGCCGCGACAGTCCCGGAATCGGCCAGGTGAGTTCCGTGCCCCAGATTGGGTAAACGTGAGAGAAAAAAAACGTATCTTTGACTGTGTGTAGTAAACACTATCATAGGGCCTACTATTCAGATCTTAAAGCACACCAATATATCTAATATCTAACCACAAAATTCATTTAAACACGCACAGGAGAGTACCTACTGAAGAGAAGCTATACGTTTGTGCGGTATGTCAGAAAACATTCTGGTGGGCTCCATGACTCAGAACTGCAGAAGTCATGAAATAGCTCAATCTACAAAAAAGCCATTCCGTTGCCAGGTGTGCCAAAAAACATTCTACAAATCTTGTCATCTCCAAAATCATATTAGAATGCACACTGGTTTAAGACCATTTAAGTGTCACTTGTGCAATAAAGACTATACCCAATCTTCTGGACTACGATATCATCTTAAATTCCATGCTGGAGAGAAGCCTTTCCAATGCCACGAGTGTCTAAAAGAGTTTACCTCATCTTCCCATCTAAAAGTTCATGTTAGAATTCACACTGGAGAGAAACCATATCAGTGCCAGTTGTGCAAGAAATCTTTCACACAACTTTTTCTTCTGGAGAGACACAATAGAATCCATACAGGAGAGAGACCTTACCAATGCCAGATGTGCAAAAAGAGTTTCTTCCAGTCTTCCCATCTGAAAAATCATGTAAGAATTCATACTGGAGATAAATCGCACAAATGTCAGTTATGTGAATTTGTTACTATTCGTAAAGATAACTTAAATAGGCATATGAGAAAACATGCTGGAGAGAAACCATACATTTGCACCATATGTCAGAAAACATTTTCACACGGAACAACTCTTAGAAGACATGAAAACGGTCACTTTGGAGAAAAACCATACCTTTGTCAGGTGTGTCAGAAAACGTTCTCCTTTTCTTCACATCTTAAAGACCACATTAGAATACACAGTGGAGAAAAACCATACCAATGTCGCTTGTGCGCACAGAGATATTCTCAATCTTCCGGACTATACAAGCATGCTAGAATACATACTGGAGAGAAACTATTTATGCGTGAGACATGTAAAAATGCATGTCGTGCTTCTTCCAATTTACGCATCCGTGTTACAAGCCATACTGGAGAGACGACTTATCAATGTCAGGTTTGTCAAAAGAGATTTCACTTTTCTTCCAGACTAAAAACTCATGTTAGAGTTCACACTGGAGAGAAACCATACCATTGTCAGTTGTGTCACTTCAAGAGTAGTGATAATGGAAATCTAAAGAAGCACATGAGAAAGCATACAGGAGTGAAACCATACCATTGTCAGGTATGTCAGAAGACGTTCGCATTCAATTCAAGTCTAAGAAATCATGGAAAAACCCACTCTGGAGAAAAACCACACCTTTGCCAGCTCTGCCAGAAAACATTCTCGTACCCTTCAAATTTGAGAAACCATAAAATGACCCACACTGGAGAAAAACCACACCGTTGTGAGGTATGCCAGAAAAAATCTCACGCACTTCAAGTCTGAGAACTCATGAAAAGACCGACACCGGAGAAAAACCAGACCTTTGTCAGAAGACATTTTCATGTGCTTCAGGTATAAAAAAACACGGGAGAATCCATACAGTAGAAAAAACCATTTATGGCCCATGTTTGTGACAAAGCATTTAACCTGTCTTTGAATTTGATACTTCATGGGAAATCCCATTCTGCAGATAAACCATTTGTATCGTAACTGTGACTGACATTTTCCAGATTATCTTTGGAATTCAAGCTAGAATCTTTACTAGAGGAAATATAGCCCAATGACTGTTTTGGGACTGAAAATTCTCATGTAATTCTGTTATGTTTTATTCACACATGAACCCACATTTGTTATATCAAAACTCCCGTAGCAGTGTCATTACATGCAAAGTCTGTGTAAAGCTCAGCTGGCCTTCATAATAATTATGTATGCCTGCTGCACACAATATCAATCCTAGGAACAGACCTACGAGTTCCATGTGGAAATAATGTAATGTGTTTCTTTTTCTGTCTTGTAATATGCAAAGCTGCTCTGAGCATTCACAGATGAGAAATAATGTTATCCGTGCCAGTTATTACGTAACATTTCTGCAATCGTTAAATGATTCAAATGGTAGTGAATCTTATTGCAATTATGCATAATTCATATTGATTTCATAATTTTGTTACTTTTTACCCAAGAACTGATTGATATGGGCTTACTGGAAGGATATGAATACGTTTTACAGATTTCTTATATTTGTGGTCGTTATTGTTCTATTATGCCGTGAAAATACCGTGCAAAACAATTTACATGTATTTAGCCCTTCAGTTCAGCATTCACTTAATTTGCAACATTGCCTACCAAACGGGAGTCGTTAACACCCCGCTTGATTTTGTGTTTGATTTTATATAGGCCTATCATATCTTGTAAAAATAGGGCCTACCGCAGTGAATTCATTTTTGCACAAAGCAAAATATTTAGTTTCAAAATAATTATAATAGGTTATGCTTGTAACTTGAAATTATGGAACTTTGGACATGGGAACCATGTCCACATAACTCGTAGGCCTACATGTACTTGTTGCATCGAACGCGCTCCCGCCGCTTTCTCCCCGTTGTGGCGCCAGTCCTACGTCTAATAATTAGGAGGGTGGATCTAATCCTGTTACTATGTTTTTGACACAGTTAATCCGTGATCAACCTACCGACAATGACTGTTATTTTACGAAATGAAAACCTTTGACCACACACGTATTTAAATCCAGTCAGACACTTGTTCATCTGGGTCGCATAGCCTACACTGGATCGCGCTGCTCTGGATTAAAGGTTTTGTCACAAATTTGCATTTATATGATAATCCGATCTGGAAGACAAGATGATCCGAACATTTCCATGTCCTTTAGCCTATCTCCTGTGAAAATGGATTTTTGATTGGGTCAATTTTCATTTTTATGACAACATTGTAGGCTACAACGAAAATATGTTTAAAAAATTGTAATGCATTCTGGAAGAGTGCGGTAGGCCTATCTAGAGACATCTTCTGCGTTAGAATCAGTTTGCGACATAAGCTATAAATTTGTGCACCTATAAGCTTAAATTAGGCCTAATTATGCGAATAATAATGGTTTCGTTGATCACCGGTCTGACAATAGGCCTACCATTAAAAGTTACAACTTAGCTTTGAGTTTAGTTGTTGGAGTAATTGACTCTTCTTCTTCAGTCTTCTGCTGTTGAGCAGGTTTGTGACATAGACGACCTCGTGATCCTCTTCGACCCCCGCCATCCCGCTCTGTCCTGCGTCTTCCTCTTGGTGGTACCATATACATCTCCGTAATTGACTATGAAGGCCTTAAGTGACTCTAATTTGCATAAGGGGCTATGTATGCCTATTAATCGATTTTTGGAGGAGAGTAAGTCGAGAACTGATGGAGGCTGCAAAATTGAAAACTCTCGTATCGCATTTGGGTTATTCCATGATAATTATTATATTGCTGCTGTATTAATTATAGTAATATTTTGCTTCACTCAACAATCCAGTTGACAGACCGCAACCAGTTACATTGTAGGCCTACCCAGGGCCGGATTAAGGCATGTTCAACATGTTCGGCGGAACAGGGGCCCCCACACTTTAGGGGGCCCCCACAAATGTGTAAAAAAAATTTTTTTTAAAATTTCGGCCACACGAAATTTTGAATGACTAAAAAAAAGGTCATCAAAACTTTTTGGGCGGAGATGAAATGGTATGATTTTCCCAAAAATTTCGGCGGATGACTAAAAAAAAAAAGGTCGTCAACTTTTTTGGCGGATGAAATGGTATGATTTTCCCGAAAATTTTGCAAATTTTTCGCAAAAAATTCCCGAAAAGGGCCCCCACAAAAATTCCCCAACAGGGCCCCGACATTGCTTAATCCAGCCCTGGGCCTACCGTAGCCTAACA
Source organism: Lumbricus rubellus (assembly GCA_945859605.1). NCBI lineage: Eukaryota > Metazoa > Annelida > Clitellata > Crassiclitellata > Lumbricidae > Lumbricus > Lumbricus rubellus. The sequence goes on from OX243825.1 coordinate 29,299,948, forward strand.
TTTATGCAATTGAAACAATTCACATGAAAAAAATCACAAATCTTTATTGCTAACAGAACAGAGGGCCTGCAATAGACTACAAACAAGGGCGCCAATATCAGGCTACAAAGCACGTTGGCCCTATATCACACGGGAGCTTAGGGAATCGATCTCGATTGCGCTTATATCAATGCCGGGTCCACGACAACTGGTTCACCGACAACTGGTTCAACGACAACTGGTTCACCGACAACTGGTTCAACGACAACTGGTCCACGGACAATTCGTTCACCGACAGCTGGTTCACGACAAATGCTACAAGACAATATTATTGGAGCTGGATTGATGAAAATATTCTTGCACAAACTGGAACTGGATTGATGAAAATATTCGTGCTGAAATTGGAGCTGGATTGGTTAAAGTGTTCATGCTTAAACTGGAGCTGAATTGATGAAAATGTTCTTGTTTAAATTGGAACTGGATTGATAAAAACGCCTGTGAAATTGAAGCTGGATAATGGTATTTTTATATCTGAAGTAGAGGCTGGATTAATGAATAGAATGCTTGATAAATGGAAGCTGGATGGATTATTTTCATTCATGTATTTCAACATGCATCCAGCTTCCATTTCTCAAGCCCTTTATAATTAATCCGGCTTCCATTTCCCAATAGTTATTTTGTCAATCCAGCTTCTATTTCACCTATACGCAACCTTCATCCATTTTAGATTCACCATTTGCCGGGGAGCCAATAATATTGTCGTGTATCAATGGTCGTGAACCAGTTGTCGGTGAACGAATTGTCCGTGGACCAATTGTCGTTGAACCACTTGTCGGTGAACCAGTTGTCGTGACACCATCAAGGCCAGTGTGTTATCCATTGCGCCTATAATAGGCCTACCATAACGATAGCCTACCTGGAGGAGAGTTGAGGGTGGATTGAATTTTCAAATTGGAAACTCAATCATACCGCATTGGAGTAAGTAGGCCTATAATAGTAGGTTATTGTATTAACCCTCAGGCTACCAAGCTTTTTTTGTAACACTGACTACCAAGGGGGGGGGGGGTTACCACCCCCCTAGATTTTGGGTTTGGTTTGAGACATCATAACTTGTAATACACCAATGGATTCAGCATTCATTTATGCACAAAATGGTATATTTAGGTTTAAAATATATGAAAGCACCCCGAAATTATGAATTTTTTACCCTAGGCACCCGTCGATTCCACAAAATGTATACTTTCGCATTATCAAAATATTAGATTCTGCGTGTTTTTAACATAATTTATGTAATTAAAAATAGTTTACATATAATAAAGTCCAATACTCAACTATAAAAACTAGTAATAAGTTAGTTTTAATTGCAATAACAAGAAAAAAACATGTATTAGCTGCTGAAAAACCTTTACGCAGACTTACCGGTGTAAAGGTTTCAAATTACCCCCTCCTAAACATTACCTCCCTGCAAACTGTAATTTGAATCAATCATCGCATTTATTGCACTAAAAATATCAGAAAAATGATCCCGCTTCTTGTTTTAATTTGAAGATTTTCATGCGTCATCCCACTTCGTGGTTTGTTATCAATATTTTCATCTGTGACTAAAATACTAAATCGCCGCTGAAGTTACATGGAGAAATGACTTCGAGGCTATTATTTTAATATTGATAACAAACCACGAAGTGGGATGACGGATGAAAATCTTCAGACCAAAACAAGAAGCTGGATGATTTTTCTGATTTTTTCATGGCAATAAATGCGATGATTGATGCACATCTAGTTTTCGGGGGTAATCTGAAACCGGTTTCAAGCTACCGGGGGTAATGTTTAGGAGGGGGTAATTTGAAACCTTTACACCGGTTTGCGTTGTAAATAAACCCCAACATTTTCACACATTTAAATTTATTTTGAGCACTTCCGGTCATCAAATGTCAAATTAATTGGTATCAAAAAATAGCCCTAAATGCCCTCTGTAGAATGACATAATTTATTTCTCTTAAAAAATAAATTATAAATAATTTTTAATAGGAAAAACATGAAAATTTATGAAAATAAAACACCTTTATTTATATTTTAATTTATTTTGAGCACTTCCGGTTGTCCAAAGAGTAATTTGTGTCTCTTCATGTCAAAGGACGGATAAGATACAGCCGATAATCTAAGGGGGGTGGTATCCACCCCCCTGGTGCCTCGGGTATATCGGGTATAACTTTTGAATGGTATGGTATATCATCACACATTTTAGCTCAAAATGTGTGAAAATGAATGGATACCACCCCTCTGGTAGCCCGAGGGTTAAGGATAATAGGAGTGATTTACTTTATTGAACAATCAAATCAAGAGGGCCGTAGCGCTTTGGTTAACAGTAGCCTAGGCCTACACGCTGCCACGTGCGTGCTTTGTGTTTGCAGGCTGTCTGCTCTGCGAGCAATTAAATTTTATTGTAGGCTATGTCCTCTGTGATTTGCTTTGTTGTGAATTGTTTTGAGGCTTAGTTATAGTAAGCTGGACTGAAGTATTGGTTAGGTTCATGTTTGGGGGTCGTGAGTGTCGGTTAGGAACTTAGGGTCAGGTTAGGCATCGTGAGGGTCGGCTAGGATTAGGTATAGGGTTAGTGCAGTCATTCATTAACATGGGACCCACTTAGTCCTACTATTTGTTTTGAATGCATAACTGTACAATGCAACCGGTTGCGGTCTATCAACCGGATTGTTCAATAAGCGGTTTCGACATCTCAGTATAGGTCAGGTCAATTCGGGGCGGAAGTGACCTCTATGATCTCTAAGGTGACGCCGGAAGCGTCGTTGGTGCATTAAAAATGGAGATTGTTGATGGTTTGGAAGACTTCAAGCGATGGAATATCGATGCTTTATAATTTTTTTGTCGTAATCGTGGGTTGTAAATCACGCAATGTAGAAAGAAAGAGGAGTTAGTCGCTTTGGCGTGTGCCGCTTATAGCCAGAACTATCCCGTCGCACTCGTCTTCGTAATGACTACAGGGAAGGTATGTCTATAACTTAAAAGTGGCATATTTTAATAATCTTTTCCACTGTTGTAAATTATTTGCAGTCTTGTATTATGAATTGTTATTTAGGCATTCCTGAAGTACTTACTAGGCTACTATATGCGTCCTCATTTTGATGGGTCTTGCGGTCTTATTCTAGCCCTTGATAATAGCTGTAACACTCTTTAAAAAAACTAAACGTCTGTATGTCTTAGAACGATCATTCCCCGCAGTCTATGAACCAAGTAATATAGTTGATACTAGCTCCTCTGCTCCATATGGGTGAAGCCTGAATCGCTGAGTGAATATCGCCCTTATAATTATCCCAGAGATTAATTTTCATATTTATTAATGAATGTTAGACCCTAAAATGTGTAATCAACAACATTGACATGATTATTATGTCATGTATTTCATTTAAATCTAAATAGTTTTCGGGAGTTCAGCCGCTTACTGAAGTTAATTTATAGAATTCTTGTATTTTAGGTGTACTTTTCATGGTTTCCCGTTGGAAACTGTTTTCTAGAAATAATGCATATGTTAGCATTTTGGTTTTTTTGGTCAGTTCTCTATTACTAAGCATTTTGATCAGCATATGTGACCACTGCTGTACAACTGCCATTATTATCACAGTAACAAGTAATTTATAGAATTCATGTATTTTTAGCTGTGATTTCAATTGTAATTGCCCGTATTTGCAATAATTACTTGTGATAGTCATAAACGTGGGCATGATTTACCTTTACAAAGTGTTAAATTTGAGGATATTGTATGTGTGTACTTAACAAATGTTAAATACAATACAATACAAAATGTGCCTTCACATACTGACTTTTACAATGTACTTTAAGAGTTATTTTTTTATTAAGTATGCATTAGAAATGCTTACTTTATTCAGATATTGTACAACTCATGTATTATGTTTATTCAGGCAAAGCTTTCAGCTACTTTGCATCACAGGAATCCTGGATTAAGGAAATATTCTTCCATAAGATTTCGCCTGACAGTGATTTCTGCTTCCTGAAGAGTGCCTGCACGCCTTCACAGCGAATTCAGCAAATACCACACAAGCTTTGGGTTTGCTTCAGTCTCAAAACCGGCTCAGTAGTCAAGGCCTACTGTACATGTCTTGTTGGGTAAGCCAAGGAAATATTATATTTAAATCTTTACCCTTTGCAATTATCTTACAAACTTATATTAGCCAAATTAGATTGGCTTGTTAAACATCCCCAAAGCATTTGAGCTAATCTATGATCAGCAAAGTTAACGTATGCATGTTAAATGCTCATTTCCCTAAGTTTTGTGTTCCCTGGTTGCTTCGTCCAACCACAAGGAGCCCTCTATTTGCTAGTTTATACTGACCCTCGAGCTGGAACTATAATTATTGCTGCCTTAACTTCTCTGCCTTCCGCTTCCCATTTCTGAACAATAATAATAATTACGACAATTTTCATTCTTCACTGCTGCTGTGCGACAGCGGCAGTTGACTGATGTTCTCACGTGTAGAGCTTGGAGTCGTTGGCATAGACTAGCAGCAAGCTCACTCACGAAAACGGTGTACAGCAGAAACAGCAAGGGCTAAGCACAGAATCCTGACGGACGCCACAGATGAGAGAATGGATGAATGAAAGGACACCGTTGAAGAGCACCATGCAGCGATAACAGAAATATTAGCGAAGCCACTCACGCGTGGTTCAGCAGATCCCTATCCAGTGAAAACAGAGAATTCAATGGATCTTTATAATGTTCAATTAAAAATGCAGTATGTAATAAGTAAATAAATGTTCGTGTATTTATGTTATTTGGTCCAGAAGTTGAGCCGAGGGACACCAAATGAAACTCATGTTGTCTCATGACAACATGAGACTTACTTCAGCTTGTTACAGACTTTGCCATAATGCGACTTGGTTCTTCTTCATTTTCATATTATGCATTTTGATTACTTTGGCTTTTGTAAATTTAGATGAGTCTGGTTGGTAACATGAGATTATAACACCACTTTTTTTGCTTAAATTTAGGCTTGGATCAACATGTAACCATGTTGCAGCGTTACTATTCAAAGTGAACTATGCGTGGGAAAATGGCTTGACACAAGGATGCTCCAAGCCATGCACATCAATGGAAAATCGATGGCTTTCACCTACACTGAGCAATGTTCAACCCGTGAAGACATGCTCATCGAAAAGCCCGTGCTTTGAGCAAATTGAACAATGAGTTTAAAGCTGCTTTGTTGGGCAGACATGTATTAAGCTTAACTTGTTTATCGTTACAAATAAACAAAGTACATTTAGAAAGCAATGATGATTTTTTAGTCTGTAAAGCCAAAAGCGATTCTTTTAATGTTTGCATTTCCACATGCAATTGCTGAATGTCCACTGCACTACTCTGACATCCTGGACATGATTGTTCTAGTGTTTTAATATGGTCAGAAGATGCCATAGATGCGGCATCCGGTGTGTTCCTAAAAGGTAGACTTTCTACTTGGGTTGCTGCATAGCAGTGGTCGCGTGTAACAGTTCGACTACAGATTTCTTTGCTCGCTTCTGCAGTGTCGTATGGTTCCAACGGCATAGTACTTTCTTTATCTAAAACACCAGAAAATATCATTATACACTGGAGTTAACACAATGGAGAAGAATTATTTAAAAATGATGGGTATTATTAGTAGTCATACTTATTAATCCAGTTCTGTTGCTTTTAGTTGCTGCCCATTGTAAACTGTTTCTGCTTTGTGGAATGGAAGCTGTCAGCCCTATCAAAAGTGAGCTTAACTCTGAACAGAGTACACTTACAGCTCTGCAGTATGTAAATTTTTAAAAGTCCTTTATAGTAGTGTTGCATCTGTACTGCACTTCATGCAGGAAAAATAATATTACGGTACAGACTGTTGGTTATCCAGAGGATTACTATTTATTGAGAAATGCTTTTCACACAACAATGTTGTTGTCAGATTTGTATTGTGATTTTCTTACACATCTTAAGTGCTTCAGCACTTTTATGTATACATTCTTAGATCGTGTTTAACCACTGTCTGGGAATGAACAATTGAAAATGGTGAATCAAAACGATCCGACATAGAAATAATTATATGCAGATGATTTTATATATATGTAATTATGTATACGTATAACTATGTGTGCATAATCTATGCATACATATTAGAGTGTCTATAAGCATAATTTAAAGAATGTTGGTTATATATCTCCATCTCACCCTCCCAATTTGTAAGTTTAATTGAAATAAATATATGTATTAAGGAAAGTTAGACTATTAAAAAATAAGTTCTCTACTAAATTGCTTCCTAAAAAGATGCAAATTGATCGTGAACTGGGCATCTAGTTTTTGCAGCAGCTATGTACAAATATGTACATGAAAAATTACAATGTGGCTTGTCATCAGTTTTCCTGAGGTTCTATATTGATACAAATTTTACCGCTCGGTACATATATTTTCTGTCATTAGCATTATACAGGCAGGTGTTCTGTCCTGTGAATACTGCATTTATTTTAGTTTATTTGCATTTATTTTGTCTTCTTTATGTGCTACCGTTATTTGGTCAATTGATAAAAGATTGATATATCAAGGCTGGCACTGGGAACACTCAAATAACATGTTACGTTGTTTTGTGGGATGCAATAATCCTCTATTCCTTGTAGGGACTGAGCAGTTTGCAACAGCAGAATTTGACAAAAGAATAGTTTGTCGATATATGATACAATGACGGATCTTGGTTTGATGTGAAAATTAACTGAGCATGGTAGTCAACTATTTTAACATGCAGGTCCGAGTGTAAACTCAGACTTTTACCTTTTTCCTGAGATCAAGAAGTGTGTGCGAGCTTTGATAAATTGATACTTATTTCTCAAAAACAATTATAACTACTCTTTAGTCTTTACTGATTAGGGTTTGCCATTCAGATTTAGTAAAAAATATATTACACAAGTGAGAATTGCCAAGAGGGTTGAGAGGGTTCAACTCGTAGGATCCCATAGTAAAGTCTGAAACACAAAAGACTACCAGAGCTGGTGCCTGAAGACAACAATCTTTAAAGAATACAATTAATGTTACAACACACCTTCAGAAATCCTTTGGATATTACATTCCTTTCGAAACTTCTTTGTTGGCTGTAGAAATGATCATGTGTTTGGCAACTGTCGCTTTTGCATAGCAGTGACCTCATAGCCTGTACAATCATATATACATACAATATTCACTATTAAAAGAGACTTCGCACAGACAGCCTTATTACATTTAATGATTCAATTCATCAATTCTTTATGCTCTGCAGCTATGTGGATGATTATGGAATCCAAGAGTGTTGGAAGCTAAAAAGAACCATTTGTTTTTATCATTTATATTTAAATCTTTTATGGTAAAGGTAGTACCCAGACTCGCTTCACAAGCATTGGGCCCGTATTTGATGTCCAGTTTCAGGACATCAGTCCTTAGGTGGCACTGCCATACATGGGTGTTAGGTGGCAAAGGTCTTTTTCAATGTTACACATTATTGAGCACTGTCCACTCCATATTAGAAGACTGAATCAAGCTGGTGCAGCCAGTTGCGCTTAAAATCACCTCCTTTTGCTCTTCGTGCCAGTACGTTACCTCAGCTATAACACCCGCCCCTTGACATATCATACATAGTAGGCTACATAAAATTGTAATTATTAATTTTGTTTACATTTAATTTATTTAGAAAATAGCAAACAATTAGATTCTAATTTGACCAATTAAAAGCAATTTACAACGATGATTACAGCAGCATAAGCCACACATTAAAATAAACAGTTATGTTTTGTAGAACAATCACCAGTGTGTGTATATATGTGTGTCTCTGTGTGTGTAATGAAGAATTACTACAAATAGTTTACCCAGATTTATTGAAGGATCCGGGTTGCCCGAAGAAGGAAATCCATCTAAAAAATGGTGCGAACATACTTTGTTGTTTTTAGTTGGCTGCCAGTTTTGACCAGTGTATATATCAGTACGATTCATCTGAAAATATAACCAAAAGTATGAGATATATATATCTCTGTTTCAGTGAATTGAGAAATATTCTCATTCAAACTATTAAATATTTAAGCAGTATTTATTTGAGGATTTCTTGGGCGAATGGGAATATTTTTAGCATTTCCTGGTGTTAGCCTGTTTCAATGGTATTACCATGTATTAAATTAATCAACAGCAAAAGCATCCAAGAGGCGTTAAGACAATGTAAAAGGTCCGTTTGGTCATTGTAAAAGATGATACGACGAAATAACCGTCTATGCAGTAATTAGTTATTACTCTACTGCAATTAACGCACAGATGGCAAGATTTTCACATTGGCTAGAGCCTTATATGTATGCCTAGGTTAGGCCTACTAGGTAATAATTATATATACGGTGCCAATATGTATTTATAGGATTGTACATTCAGGCCTACCTACAACTCAACCTACCAGATCAATCCACCGTCTTCTTCCATCTGGATCTTTGCTTTTCGAAGGAAAATTAAATAGTCAAAACGGTGGTTCGCATACGCAGTGGGCAATAGGCCTACCAAAGTTAATATTGTGCAACGCACAGACTGCTATCTCCACAGTTTTAGTCTCATTTCGCTGTTTCTACACATTAGGCCTACAACTGCACAATGAACTGACATTGTTTCTGGCAAGTTTATTGAATAACTGTAAAACTTTTAACAATCCAGATTAGCGCAGTTACAATATTCACATAATCATTCTAGGCAGTCTTGGAGTCTATAAATAGTACCCAGAATCGACCTTTCGTGACCCGACCCACTGCGCACGCGCGCGCCAGATGTCGATTCGGCTTATAAAGAATTTATTATTAGTCATTTAGCTCCTAATTTCGGGCTTTGGGCGACTTTTCATCGTTATCGCGCGATAAAGCGTTTCCAATATCTGGCAACCCTGAAAGACCACAAAAACTATGACGTCCTCTTATTAGCGGCATCGTATAAGGTAAGCGTGAAAATAATTAATTACGCTAAACTACACGTTTACCTATAGTATATATATATATATATATAGTATGTAAAATATATTTCATACATGAGTGAAACCGTGCATATGGTGCCACTTATGCATTAAATCTTTCACGCAGTTTTCTTCTGTTAATAAAGACAATAGAACCCACTGATTGGTGTGCACTGTGAGAAGCGCTTTATGAGTTTTTTAAAAATAATTATTGGGTTCAATAAAATTAGGCCTACTAATCTGAGGCGCTCCCGACTAAAGAGCGGACACTGAATCTGAGTTACAGACGGAAGCGCATTGATCAGTTGTGAGTTAAGGACCTACTCAGGGTTCCTATGCGGCGGCTTGAATTGGATTGGAACACGCAACCTTCCAGCTACAGGGACCGATCATACCCCTACACCACCGCCCCGTCAGTGCCATATGTCCATGAAAGTTTTCCCCAGGCTTTTCCGTCTGAGAGATAATGCGAAAATTCATACATACCTGGTTTATAACCGTAGAAATTTCAGTTGTGTGAAATTAAAACTAATTGCAACTTTAATTTATTTAAACAGACAGAGGAGAGCACTTACTGGTCATGAACCATACGTTGGTACGGTATGTCAGCAAAAATTGTCATGAGATTCAGTGCTCAGATCTGCAGAAGTTATGAAACAGCTGACTATTAGAGAAAGACCATTCCATTGCCAAATTTGCCAAAAAGCATTCTACAGATCTCGTCATCTGCAAAATCATATTAGAATCCATACTGGCGAAAAGCCATTTATCTGTCACTTGTGCTCTAAGAGCTATCCGCAATCTTCCGGATTACAATATCATTTTAAAATCCATGCTGGAGAGAAGCCTTTTCAATGCCAGGTGTGTCAGAAAGAGTTTACCATATCTTCGCATCTAAAATCTCATGTTAGAATGCACACGGGAGAGAAACCATATCAGTGCCAGTTGTGCAAGAAATCTTTCGCACAAACCTCTAGTCTGAAGAAACACAATAGAACCCATACAGGAGAGAGACCTTTCCAATGCCAGATATGCAAAAAGAGATTCTTTATGTCTTCCTATCTCAGAGTTCATGCAAGAATTCATATTGGGGATAAACCGCACAAATGTCAGTTATGTGAATATGTCACTATTGGCAATTTAAATAGACACATGAGAACACACACTGGAGAGAAACCTTACATTTGCACCATATGTCAGAAAACATTTTCACGTGGATCAGGTCTCAGAAACCATGAAAAAGGTCACTTTGGAGATAAGCAATACCTTTGTCTGGTATGTCAAAAAACGTTCTCCTTATCTTCTCAACTTAAAAACCACAATAGATTACACCGTGGAGAGAAACAATACCAATGTCACTTATGCGCACAGAGATATTCTCAATCTTCCGGACTATACAAACATGTTAGAATCCATACTAGAGAGTTGCCTTACCAATGTCAGGTATGTCAGAAAAGATTTCACTTTTCTTCCAGGCTAAAACATCATATTAAAACTCACACTGGAGAGAAACCATACCATTGCCAGTTGTGTCGGTACAAGAGTAGCGAGAATGGAAATGTAAAGAAACACATGAGAAGGCATACAGGAGAGAAACCATACTTTTGCCAAGTGTGTAAGAATACGTTCCGATTCAAATCAGGTCTAAAATCTCATGAAAAAACTCACTCTGGTGAAAAATCACACCTTTGCCAGCTCTGCCAGAAGTCATTTGCATGCGCTTCAAGTCTGAGAGTTCATGATAGAACCCACTCTGGAGAAAAACCATTCCTCTGCCAGGTATGCCAGAAGACATTCTCATGCACTTCAAGTCTGAGAACTCATGAGAAGATCCACACTGGAGAGAAACCACACCACTGCCAGGTTTGCCAGAAGAAATTCTCATGCACTTCAAATCTGAGAGCTCATGAGAAGACCCACTCTGGAGAGAAACCATACCTTTGCCAGCTCTGCCAGAAGACATTCTCATGCACTACAGCTCTAAAAAAACACGGGATACTTCATACAAGAGAAAAAACTAATTATGTGCCATATTTGTGACAGAACATTTTCCCAGTTTTTAAAGTTGATGCATCGTGAGAAATCTCATTTTGCAGATAAACCATTTGCATCATTATTTCAAAATACATATTCCAAACGATAATTGGAATTCATGCAAGATTCCTACTACAGCAAAGATAACCGACTGTCTTATGGCAGTGAAAATTCTCAAGTGATGATGTTCTGTTATATCACACATGAACCCACATTATACTTAGTTTGAAACCGTGTTGATAACTCCGTTCTGGTGTCATGTCTCTTGCATTAAAAGTCTGTTTAATGCTAAGCTGGACATCATAATTATGTCCTACATATAACATCAATCGTAGGAACTTAGGCCTTTGAGTTGTCATCCTTATGATTTTTCTGTCTTGTAATTTTAATATGAAAAGTTGTTCTCAGCCTTTACTGACAAGAAGCGTACCATTTATTAGGTAACGTTTCTGTATTCGTTAAATGATTGAAATGATGCTGTACTCTTATCGCAATTATGCATAAACGATATTATTTTTCTTCTAATTTTGTTACTTTTCACCCAAGAGCTGACTGGTAAGGATATGATTACGTTGGCCACATCTCTCGTATTTGTAGTCGTTAGTGTTCTATTATACCGCAAAAATACCGTGGAAATAATGCTTTACCCCTTCAGATCCTCATTCACTTTTTGCTCCACAGACTACCAAGCGGGAGTCGTTAACCTCCCTTCGGATTTTGTGTTTGATTTTAGTTACCATATCTTGTAACATATACTACAACAGTGGATTCGTTCATTTCTACACAAAATGGAATATTATTTTAGCTTCAAAATATAGACTTTGATAGCACCTTGAAATTATGTAAGTTTGGAACCTGTTTAGTCCACATAGGCCTAATTTGTTCTTGTTGCATGAGCAAATAATTATAAGATGCTGTGTACTTTGAAAATGATCTATGCATACAAGATTATTTGCATGCAATGAAGTCTAGCATGCAACAACACAAAATAATTAGTAACAGGTCTGTCTTAATTTAGCTACAAACGACCTCGAAAGGCATGTAGATATTTAAACAATCAAAATGAAATCAGAAATTTCCTGAGGTCAAATATTTTGTCAGTGATCCGTTTAGCACGAACTGCATTGCTGTGGTGTAAAGTCTTGATTTTAATTCATCTCTGTCTCATAAACATGTCGATCTCCGCCGCTCATGTTCCAATGCAGTGGAAAAATGCCGTTATCCATCCGATCGCCAAGACATCCAACCCGACAACACCAGGCGACTACTGTCCTATATCAATTCTTCCGGTCCTGTCAAGGATGGTTGAACGAGAACTGGTACGAGTCTATCTGTATCCTGTTCTGACTGAGCCTCCAATGAAACATAATGCGTGGGGCATGATTTATTACAATGGTCCATCTTGCCCCATAGTGGGGCAAGATGGACCATTACAACTAATTTTTTTAATTAAAAAATCTTATTATCAAAAAGGGATGCAATTAAATTTGTGTTGCCCTTAGCTACGTTACTGTATAAGCTACGATTACCAAAAAAAATTTGGTCCGTGAAGCACGTTTATGGGGCCTAAAAAAATGTTGTGTTTCCGGGAACAGAGCTAAAAAAATTGGGTAGGTAGGTCGGAAAATATTTTTATTTTGGAAAATATTTTTATGCAGTGACTATCCGAAAAAGTATACGCCGCTAACGGCCCGCTAGTCTTTTATTGCACAATGGTACACGCTGCAACAAAGTATGTGTTCTAAGCAAGTATAAACTGCCTATTTCCAGACTGTCTGCACCTAACACTGCTCTAGAAAACAGTCCTATTAATTTCATTTTGTTGACGTCTTTTCTGTTATGTCAATACAAATGTTTTTTTTAAAAATTAAGTTAATTTTTTCTTAAATATTTTTTATAATTTTTTTTACAAAACTATTTGAGTCGCGGCAATAAAAGAGGGTCGGTCGGGTTACCGGAAACACAACAATTTTTTTAGGCCTGGTGTATTAAAACCAGAAGTCCGTTACGGGGTCCGTCTCGCCCCTACTTCCCTGGCCTACAAGGTAAACATAATTATGAGTTGCTTAGAAAGACCTGTTTAGCATTCAGTATACTTCAGTAGAAAACCTGATTTCACTTCCCTTTTAAATGTAGGTAAGAATGTTTCTTGTTTAACCCTCGGAAGTACCCCTGGGGGTTATTTTGACCCCAGCATACATTTCTTGTATATATTTCCTCAACTATGCAATGCATGCGTATTAACTTCTAGGATATTTGATTCTATGTTTCTGCTCAACAGATTAATTCAATTTAGTACGTCATTCTTGAAGCAGGGAACCAGTGTTGGTGTTTGACAGATAAAGTAAACAAATAGTAGTGCAAATTTGGCGACAAACATAGGGTAGAGAGGGGGAAGTTGGACACCTTAAGCACTGTTTGGTCAATAATGACAATACCTATAAACTTTTAACATGTTTTAAAACATGCTATTGTATGCAAGTATCACGGTATTGTTAACCAGTATAGTAAAAAGTCTTCAATGATTGAGCAAATTCCTGCAATTTGCATCCAAGTATGACCTCCTCAGGTCATGTCCATCTTACCCGGCGTGGGGGTAAGGCGGACACAATGTGATGGTAAGATGGACAGGTGAGACTTGCAGCTCTACAACATACTATATTCACTTAAATTTTTAGCAGAGTCTACACAATTATATGTGTGTGCGTGATGCCCGTCATTGTTCATAATGAAAAAAATCGTTCAGATATCGTGACATGTTAACCTACCATAGCCTACAGTAGCCTACCGTACGTAGCACTTTCGTGGGGTAAGATGGACACTACTTCTTTTGTTACAAAAAAATTGATAACATACTGCAACATGAACGGCCAAAATGAAGCGAGGGCCTACGTAGAGTCAATATAAACACCGAGTTGTTGAGTAATCTGTTGTGAAATACATAAATTCGGTGATGAGCATTCGTGTCCATCTTACCCCTTCTTGCAGGGCTACAATGGGCAGACACCCTACCCTTGAGTATCACAGACAGTGACACAGTATGCGACCACGAGGTGTCTGCTTTAATGTGCTAAATAACAAGCCGATATACATATTTATTAAATAAAATACAAGTGATAGACGATGAACAATTACTGTCTACAGAATTTCCTTAGCCATTTGACTGAGCTTCTTATTGAACTTTAGTCAAAACACGCCCTCCTCCTACATCTGACAATCACCGACAGGCCACACCCAGTGTTTAATCTAGTCCCCCTCGGCTGGGGGGGGAATTCAGGTTTCTGGGGGGGGAGACAATCGAGCGTCCGAAGGACGCTCGTGAGGCGCGTAGCGCCGAGACCGGTGGGGGGAGGGGTATAGGGGGAGGGGTATGGGGAGGGGGATGTGCCCCCTACCCACTAGAAACTTTTTAAATTTCCGCATTGCAATGGCAGCATTTTAAGGTGTCATCTTAAAAAAATACCTGTACTTTTTCAGAACCTCATCAAATTTTTTTTGAATTTCCACATTGCAATAGCATCATTTTAAGGTGCCATCTTAACAAAATACCTGTCTTTTTTAAAAGGCCTCATCAGAAACTTTTTGAATTTCCACATTGTATTGGCAGCATTTTAAGGTGTCATCTTAACAAAGTACCTGTACTTTTTCAGAGCCTCATCAAAAATGTTTTGAATTTCCACATTGCAATAGCAGCATTTTAAGGTGCCATCTTAACAAAATACCTGTACTTTTTAGAGCCTCAGCAGAAACTTTTTGATTTTCCACATTGTATTGGCAGCATTTTAAGGTGTCATCTTAACAAAGTACCTGTACTTTTTCAGAGCCTCATCAGAAACTTTTTGAATTTCCACATTGCAATAGCAGCATTTTAAGGTGTCATCTTAACAGAATACCTGTACTTTTTAGAGCCTCATCAGAAACTTTTTGAATTTCCACACTGTATTGGCAGCATTTTAAGGTGTTATCTTAACAAAATAGTTGTACTTTTCAGTGCTTATAAGAGTGGGCTAAGACTTCAATAAATATAAGCAACACTTTAAAAATATTTTGGGGAGTTATTTCCACACTATAATGGTACCCTTTAAAATGGCCATTTTAGCAAAATAACTCCAGTAGACTATTCAGTACTGATAAAAAAGTGCTTCAGGATTTCAATATAATATTATATAACCTATGATCATAGTTACAATAAAAATGTATATAGCCTATGATTATAATTACAATAAAAATATCTTTATGTATCGGGTTCAGCAGCTCAGTTCTCTTGTTGCGGAGTTATTCTAATGAATAAATGCAGACGTGAATATAATAGTAGCCTATATAATAAGCTGACTTTTCAGCACTATATCAGTTTAACCTTGTTTCTCAAGATGATCCTGAATTGCTGACCAGGACATACTTTCTGAAATCATATTTAATGGTACACAAACCAACCAAGAACTAATAAACTACCGGCACCAAATTCAGGAAGCTATGTGTAGTAATGATGATGTTTTTAGGTTTTACTATGTGTTCAAATAATAGGACCAAACATTTTGAAATTTTACAGTTTAAAATATGAAGGATACCACTGGTAAGAAGCCATTCAGTTGTACAAAAGTAGTATTTGTACAAATATTAGCAGAAAATTATTCTCATTTTAGCAGGATTGTGTCATATATTGTAATAGTAAATAATAACATTATAACCATTAACCATATAATAATAAATAATATTACAGTATATTATAACCGTTCACGTAATACGATGATGTAAACAGCAACTAAAACTATAATCATTTTGTCAAATTTTCTGGAGGGGATGTCATATCTGTTTTTAGTTGTGCAAAAATGGTGTTTGTACAAATATATACTGTAAGTTATACTAATTGCAACATGATAGTATCATATATAATAATAGTAAATAGTAAATAATAATCATATAATAGTAAATAACATACCGGTATATTATAACACTTCATGTAAAACAATGATGAAAACAGTAACTAAAAACCAATATATTTTGTCAAATTTTTCTGGGGGGGGAAATGTCAATCCTGGGGGGGAACTTTCCCCCCCAGAGACGTCTAGATTAAACACTGGGCCACACCCCTCTCAGTACGCTGGTACCCGACCGCGTGTATTTTAACAACTAGTCGAAAGACGGTGTCCATCTTACCCCAACACCGGGGTAAGATGGACATTAAGAAAATGACGTTTCTTTAATTTCTGTGTTGGGTGTCCATCTAACCCCACTGTCCATCTTTCCCCACTTGACCCTACATTCATATGTACTTGTACATGTACATACATACATACATACATACATACATACATGTACATACACAGCGGCGCCGCCAGGATTTTATTTCTGTACGCACAACTTGCACAAAATAATATGAAGCGAACAGCTAGCGATCGATACGAGCTTATATTCAGGGGCGGATCCAGGATTTCTGGTTAGGGGGGGGGGGCGCGTAAATACTACCAATCCAATCCCATATATATATATATATATATACTAGCTGAACCCGGCCACGCGTTGCTGTGGCTGAAAAGAGGCTCCCCTCCCCCTCCCCCTCCCCCTCCCCCTCCCCCTCCCCCTCCCCCTCCCCCTCCCCTCCCCTCCCCCTCCCTCCGCTCCTTTCCTCCGTCACGCCGTGAAGGCCGCTTTGGGGAAAGGCCTCCCCTGCCCTTCCTCTCGACCTCCACCTCCCCTCCCCCTCCGCTCCCTCCCCACCGTCTTCGTCCCGCTCTCTCCGCTCCTTTCCGCCGTCACGCCGTCAAGGCCGTTTTGGGGAAGGCCGCGAATCGCTTATGACGTCAGAGGACGCGACATCATTCATGTTCATTCATATTTCGTCTGCTGTGTTTAGAGACAGCGTTTAGCCGTGAGGGACGTGTTCAACTTGCAAATGGCGGACGAACGGATTGCAAAGTTCCCTTTTTGTGGAAAAGGTTGCGTTTTTTCGGGAAAAAAGCATAAGTTATCACTGTTCTATCGGAATGGAAGGTGTTGTAAAAGTTTCATAACAATCGGTGTGTCACTTTCGGCGTGATCATGTTCCGAACTATTGGAAAGTTTAATTTTTATTTATATAGATATATATATAAATATATATACAGTGCCTAAAGTGTAAAAAAGTGGCAGGACGCTGTATTGTAGGCCTAATTGGTCGTCAGTGGCGGCGCCGAAGGCGGGAAGTTGCGAGTGCCGAAGGCACGAAGCCCATCCCGACTAGGGGGTCTGGGGAGCGTCGTAAGCTCCCCCAGCGGGGTCTGGGGCGGAGCCCCAGCGACCAGCGCATTTTTGGCTGTTTTGACCTTAAATGGAGCCATTTTTAGGCTCTTGTTTGCCAGCTATTTGTGAACGACAAAGTCGCGAAATTTTAAAGAATAAGTCGTTTTTCAGTGTCGCAAGCTACCAGGATAACAATAAAAATCAAAATGTTATTGTAAAAGAGAAAGGTTTTGTCTTTACAGTAAGCTCCCCCAGCGGGGTCTGGGGGCGGAGACCCAGCGACCAGCGCATTTTTGGCTGTGTCGACCTCAAATGGAGCCATTTTTAGGCAGCCATGTTGAACCTATTATAGGCTATCTTTCTTTGGGCGCATAACGTATAGGTAGGATAGGATCTATAGGATTCTCTCGTGGTAATATGGAAATTCAAACTGTCGCCCAATAAATTTAGACCATGTGACAATTATATAAAAGTTTGCGCCCTTAGAAAAATTCCTGCGGACGCCCATGCTAAAGGCCTCAAATTATTACCCCCCTAAACATTACCCCCTGCAAACTGTAATTTGCATCAATCTTCGCATTTATTGGACTACAAATATCAGAAAAATTATCCCGCTTCTTGTTTTGGTCTGAAGATTTTAATCCGTTATCCCACTTCGTGGTTTGGTTTGTTATAAATATTTTCATCTGTAACTAAAATACTAAATCGCCGCTGAAGTTACATGGAGAAATGGCTTCGAGGCTATTACTTTTTCCGAGTAAAATATTGATAACAAACCACAGTGGGATGACGGATAAATCTATGCAAATCTAGTGTCCGGGGCTAATCTGAAACCGGTTACGGTACAAGTTACCGGGGGTGATGTTTAGGAAGTGCAGTTTGATACCTTTAGATCGGCATATTGCTATGCTATCGTCGCCTTGAAGCCGGAATTTTCCAGGTTCGAATCCACCTCGCCGCGTAAGGACCTTGGGCAAGTCCTTCACTCACAATTGCTCAGCGCTTCGGCCGGAGTAGAGAGCTTGAAGGGGCGCTATAACCAGTGGCGGATCCAGAACTCTTCCAAGGGGGGAGGGGGTAAAAATCTTAGAACCTGGGATGGGACAGGTGAAACAAATTTCGAAATTTGGTTGTTGGTCGAAAATAAATAGGGATCAGTCTTTGGCTGAAGTACTTTTCATCCGCCAAAAAAAGTTGATGAGGTTTTTTGTTTTATTAGTCATCTGCCATTTTTTTTGAGAAAATCATACCATTTCATCCGCCAAAAAGTTGATGACTTTTTTTTACTCCTCCACTTGAAAACCGACTGGGGGGGGGCCACATCCCATGCCATTTTCCGAATGGGGGGGGGCAATATGCCATTACACCCATATGCATATTGCTAATTTCATACCAAATGGGGGGCCACGTCCCATGGCAGTTTTAAATGGGGGGGGCCATGGCCGGATTGCCCCCCTGGATCCGCCCCTGGCTATAAAAAGTGCACACAAAAACGGTGTCACGACAACTGGTTCACCGACAACTGGTTCAACGACAATTGGCCCACGGACAATTCGTTCACCGACAACTGGTTCACGACAATTGGTTCACGACAATATTATTGACTCACCGATAAATGGTGAACGGAAGCTGGATGAAGGTTCTTTATAAGTGAAATAGAAGCTGGATTGACAAAAATAACGCTTGAGAAATGGAAGCCGGATTAATTATAAAGCGCTTGAGAAATGAAAGCTGAATGCATGTTGGAATACTTGAATGAAACTCATCAATCCAGCTTCTATTTATGAAGCATTCCTTTCATTAATCCAGCTTCTATTTCAGATATAAAATACCATTATCCATCTCTCATTTCACGAGCGTTTTTCATCAATCCAGTTCCAATTTAAGAAAGAACATTTTCATCATTACAGCTCCAGTTTAAGATAAAACATTTAAACCAATCCAGCTCCAGTTTAAGCCAGAATATTTTCATCAATCCAGCTCCAGTTTCAGCAAGAATACTTTCTTCAATCCTGCTCCAATAATATTGTCGTTAAATAATTGCCGTGAACCAGCTGTCGGTGAACGAATTGTCCGTGAACCAGTTGTCGTTGAACCAGTTGTCGGTGAACCAGTTGTCGTGGAACCCATAAAAACACATACAAACAAAAATTAAATTTAAAAAAAGTTTTAACGGTTTTACATCCAGGAATCCCAAGATCCATAGACCTCTAGGGCCTAGGCGGCTATAAGACGCTCAATGCCAAGATGGCTCTCTATTAGAGTGTAAGTAAGTAAGGAAGTAAGTATATTCTATAGATTATAAAATTTCAATAGAATTTCATCGCTTATAATAAATTTGCAATTTGTGAAAAAAAATTATTTTGCCTTTCCGCGCTGTACGCACTTGCGTAAGTGCGCACGCCTAACGGCGCCCCTGTACATACATACATACATACATACATACATACATACATACATACATACATACATACATACATACATACATACATACATACATACATACATACATACATACATACATACATACATACATACATACATACTTACATACGTACATACGTACATACATACATACATATGTACATACATACATACATACATACATACATACATACATACATACATACATACATACATACATACATACATACATACACACACACACACACGCATACATACATACATACATACATACATACATACATACATACATACATACATACATACATACATACATACATGTATATACATACATACATGTATATACATGTATATACATACATACATACATACATGTATATACATGTATATACATACATACATACATACATACATACATACATACATACATACATACATACATACGGTGTCACGACAACTCGTCTAACGACAACTCGTCTAACGACAAATGGTCTCCAGACAATTCGTCTAACGACAACTGGTCTACTGACAACTGATCCAGCGCTTGAGAAATGGAAGCTGGATGACAGTTTTTAGACGTGAAATGGAGGTTGGATTGATGAAAAAACGCTAGAGAAATGGAATCTGGATGCTGGTTCTTTTACAGGTGAAATAGAAGCTGGATTTACTAAAATAGCGCATGAGAAATAAAAGCTGGATCTCAAATAGAAGCTGGATTGATAAGAAAACCGGTTAAGTAATGGAAGCTGGATGAGGGTATTTTTATATCTGAAATAGAAGCTGGATTGACTAAAATAACAGACGAGAAATAGAAGTTGGATGAAGGTATTTTTAAACTTGAAGTAGAAATGGGTGCATGTTGGAACACATGAATGAAAATCATCAATCCAGCTTCCATTTAAGCTAAAACACCATTTTCGTAAATCCAGCTTCTATTTCATCAATACTATTCGTCTGTAGACCAGTTGTCGTTAGACCAATTGTCCGGAGACGAGTTGTCGGTAGACGAGTTGTCGTTAGACCAGTTGTCGTGGAACCCATACATACATACATACATACATAAATACATACATACATACATACACACACACACACACGCATACATACATACATACATACATACATACATACATACATACATACATACATACATACATACATACATACATACATACATGTATATACATACATACATGTATATACATGTATATACATACATACATACATACATGTATATACATGTATATACATACATACATACATACATACATGCATGCATGCATACATACATACATACATACATACATACATACATACATACTAACATACATACATACATACATACATCAGTTGTCAGTTGTGCCGTCGATTCTTGGAACCTTAGCGACCGCTGTGATAAACCTTCTCCACGTGTTGCGATCTTCCGTCGCGTCTCTCAATTCCTCCAGTTTCATATTTGTTCTCTCGTGTATTTCTTCCATCCACCTTCTTCTTGGGCGTCCTCTCTTCCTTTTTCCCTCTCCGCAGGCCAGCATAATCTCCTTTTCCAAGCCGTTTGCTCGCATCACGTGTCCAAAGAACGCCATTTTCTGCCTTGCCGCTCTCTGTCCCAATGACATATTCCCTCTTGACTGTCCGATCTCTTGTAATACGGATTCATTTGTTCTTTTTTCAATCCACGAAGTTCTTAATACCTTCCTCCATATCCACATTTCGCAAGCATACATACATACATACATACATACATACATACATACATACATACATACATACATACATACATACATACATACATACATACATACATACATACATACATACATACATACATACATACATACATACATACATACATACATACATACATAATTATATATATTATATCAACTATGTTGATATTGTGCATTAGTTGTTTCAAATATTATACTCAAAACTCGCTTAAAGTAGTGGGGTCATTTTAACCCCCAGGGGTACTGAAACGTGTTTTTCAAAAAGGGGTGCCACCGAGGGTTAAGGTCATCAGATAGGGAATTCCGTAAGCGAGGGCCCATGACCGGGAGGTTAAATCATTAATTTAGCTGCTCACCTCGCGACTTTGGGCGACTTTTCACCGTGGTCTTGCGGCAAACCTAGGGTTGACTCGTCAGTGTTCTACAAGCTCGTTAAAACTTATTGTCTCACCGTGGTTGGACTGGGAACGCTTCTGAGTGGGTTTCTCGAGGGCGCTATATAAATTCTTGAACTGAATGAATGAATGAATGAATGAAAGCTTTTCCGAAATCTGGCAACCCTGAAAGACCACAAAAACTATGACGTCATCAATTAGCTACGTCGTATAAGGTCAGATTCGAAATAAAATTCATTTAACAAAAACAGCTTAATTACAGTTTATCTTCAGACAAATAATGTCCGCTGCTCAGTAATTTGTCTTTCAAAACAATGTCCATGTGGTGCATTAAATAACACACTGACAAAGAGATCAGCGGAGCTGAGTTCGATTTCGCGAAGTCCCGTAAAAATAGACGCTCATCGTCGACTGCTATTAGATGCGTTGTATTGCAGACTGTCTGTTCTGGTGGTTGTTTAGATTTGTGATTTATGTCTTCTGTGATGTGTATTCTCTTGAATTGTTTCAAATGCATATAACTTGTCCGTACTGCATATTCCTAGCCGTATACTGTACCCGGTTGCGTTCTGTCAATCGAATTGTTGAATAAAGAAACAATTAAAATATATTGCATAGGCTAAGGCCTAACATAATGTCGCTTACTGGCATTTATCAGTTTTCATTTAGATAGGTACTCAGGATCGAATCATCTTCTTCTTTATCCGTGGGCCAACAGCCCATAGGTGTCCACATCGAATCATCACACTATATAAAATGGTACTAGGCCTACGTGAATGTAATGGTAAAAATAATAGAGTTCTAAGCGTATTGAGATAATGCGGCAGTGATGATAGTTGCAGAATATAGAGCAAAAGGATGACTTCATGCATGTGCGCAAGTAGCACAAAGAAAAATACTTTGAGAAATACTTATGAGAGCTGACCAGCCACAGCGGGTTGGGGGAGGGGGGGTCAACCGACAGGCAGAATTGAGCAGGTCAGTGGAGGGTGTCACGACAACTCGTCTAACGACAACTCGTCTACAAACAAGTGGTCTCCGGACAATTCGTCTAACGACAACTGGTCTACTGGCGACTGATTCAGCGCTTGGGAAATGGAAGCTGGATGACAGTTCTTAGAGGTGAAATGGATGTTGGATTGATGAAAAAACGCAAGAGAAATGGAATCTGGATGATGGTTCTTTTACAGGTGAAATAGAAGCTGGATTGACGAAAATAACACATGATAAATAAAAGCTGGATGAAGGTATTTCTAGATCTGAAATGGAAGCAGGATTGATAAGAAAACCGCTTGAGTAATGGAAGCTGAATGAGGATATTTTTATATATGAAATAGAAGCTGGATTGACTAAAATAACAGGCGAGAAATAGAAGCTGGATTAAGGTATTTTTAGATTTGACGTAGAAATGGGTGCATGTTGGAATACATGAATGAAAATCATCAATCCAGCTTCAATTTAAGCAAAAAAACATTTTCGTAAATCCAGCTTCTATTTCATCAATACTATTCGTCAGTAGACCAGTTGTCGTTACACCAATTGTCCGGAGACGAGTTGTCGTTAGACGAGTTGTCGGTAGACCAGTTGTCGTGGAACCATAAAACCCATACTGGAGAGAGACCATACCAATGTCAGATGTGCAAAAAGAGTTTCTTCCAGTCTGCCCATCTCAAAGATCATGCAAGAATTCATACTGGAGATAAACAGCCAGTTTATGTCAGTTTGTTACTAATAATAAAAGCCATTTAAATGGGCACATGAGAACACATATTGGAGAAAAACCATACATTTGCACCTTATGTCAGAAAACATTTTCACGTGGATCAGGTCTCAGAAGTCATGAAAAAGGTCACCTTGGAGAAAAGCCATACCTTTGTCTGGTGTGTCAGAAAACGTTCTCCTTTTCTTCTAATGTGCAAAAGCACATTAAAATACACAGCACTTGGAGAGAAACCCTACCAATGCCACTCACGCGCACAGAGCTATTTTCAATTTTCAGAACTATACCATGTTAAAATTCACACTGGACAGAAATCATTTAAGTGTGGGATATGTAAAAAGGCATTTCCACCTTATTCCGACCTAAATGTACATGTGAGAAGCCATACTGGAGAAACCCCTCACCAATGTCATGCTTGTCAAAAAAGATTTCACTTTTCTTCAAGGTTAAAAAATCATGTACGAATTCATTCTGGAGAGAAACCATATCATTGTCAGTTGTGTCAGTATAGCGATAATGGAAATCTAAAGAAGCATATAAGAAAATATACAGGATAGAAACCATACCTTTGTCAGGTATGTCAGAAGACATTCTTGGACCCTTCAAATCTGAGGACTCAAAAACACACACACTGGAGAAAAACTTCACCTTTGCCTGGCATGCTAGAAGACATTTTCATGCGCTTCTGGTCTAAAAAACATGGGAGAATCCATACAGTAGAAAATACCATTTTTGGCCCATGTTTGTGACAAAGCATTTTACCCAGGTGTCTTTTAATTTGATACTTTATGAGAAATCTCATTATGGAGATAAACCATTTGTATCGTAATTGTGACTGACATTTTCCAGATTATTTTGGGAATTCAAGCTAGAATATTTACTAGAGGAAATACAGCCCACTGACTGTTTTGGGACTGAAAATTTTCATGTAATTCTGTTATGTTTTATTCACACATGAACCCACATTAGTTATATCAAAACTCCCGTTGCAGTGTCATTACATGCAAAGTCTGTGTAAAGCTCAACTGGCCTTCATAATAATTATGTAGGCCTGCTGCACACAATAGCATTCCTAGGAACATATACATGCGAGTTCCATGTGGAAATAATGTCGTAATATGATTTTATTCTGTCTTATAATATGCAAAGCTGCTCTGAGCCTTTACTCATGAGAAATGCTATCTGTGCCAGTGATTACGAAGAGTTTCTGCAATCGTTAAATGATTGAAATGGCAGTGCACTTTTATCGCAATTATGCATATATAATTCATTTTACTTTCTCTATTTTTCTTTTCACCCGAGATCGGACTGGTAAGGGTTTACTGAACGGATGATTACGTTTTACAGATTTCTTATATTTGTGATCGTTATTGTTCTAGTATGCCGCGTAAATACCGCGCAAAACAATTTCTTTAACCCTTCAGTTCAACATTGACTTTTTACAACATTGCCTAACAAGCGGATATCGTTAACATCCTGCTGGATTTTGTGTTTGATTTGATATAATTATCTTTTTATGTAATATAGGGCCTGCAACAGTGGATTCATTCATTTCTGCACAAAATAGACTATTGTTTTAGTTTCAAAATATAGGTTATGATTGCAACTTGAAATGAAGGAACTTTGAACTTGGGAATCATAAATTGTAGGCTACTTGTTGTATAGAACGCGATCACGCCGCCTTCTCCCCGTTGTGGCGCCAGTACTACGTCTAATAAGTGAGGAGGATGACTCCAATCCTGTAACTATATGTTTTCACACCTGCAGTTGTGCCGTGATCAACCATCCAAAAAAGACTGCTCTTTGACGAAACGAAAACCTGTTGACCCCACCCGTCTATGTATACAATCAGACACTAAGTCTTGTTCATCTGGGTCGCATACACTGTGACTAATCCCAGAGCTTCGCTGGATCGCGCTGCTGTGGATTAAAGGTTTGTCGCAAATTTGCATTTATATGATAATCCGATCTGAGTTCTTCGCTTGAAGACAAGATGATCTGAAGATTTCCATGTCCTTTATCTTCTGTGAAAATGAATTTTTGATCGAGACAATTATCGTTTTTATGATATCATTGTCTACAAAGAAAATATGTTTTAATAATAATTTTAATGCATTCTGAAAGAGTGCGGCATCACCGAGAGTGACATCTTGTGCGTTAGAATAAGTTTGAGATATGTTAGAAAGTTTGAATTCTTACACCAAGGCCTCAATCAATATGCGAAGAATAATGGTTTCATTGATCTCACAATAGGCCTACACATTAATAGTTACAATTAAATTATTATTTTTAGTTGTGAGTTTAATTGCTGGAGTAATTTACTTACGAAAGCCATAAGTGACTTTGATTTACATTAGGGGCTATGCATGCCCATTCAGTATTAGTCGATCCTGGGAGGAGAGTAGGCCTAAGTCGAGAACTGATCGAGGCTGGAAATTGGAAACTCTGATACCGCATTTGGGGTAGCCTATTCCATGATATTACTATATTCATGATAGCCTAATAATATTTTACTTCATTGAACAATCCAGTTGACAGACCGCAACCAGTTACATTGTAGGCCTACTGTAGCCTAACATTTATGCAATTGAAACAATTCACATGAAAAAAATTCACAAATCTTAATTATTGCTAACAGAACAGACGGCCTGCAATAGAAGGGCGCCAATATCAGGCTACAAAGCACGTAGTCCCTACAGTAGCCTATATCATACGGGAGCTTAGGGAATCGATCTCGATTCCGCTTACATCCATGCCAGTGTGTTATCCACTGCGCCTATAATAGGCCTATAATAACGATACCGGGAGGAGAGTTGAGGGTGGATTGAACTTCATTGAAGTTGGCAAATTGGAAACTTTATCATATACCGCATTGGACCAAGTATTGTAGGCTATTGTATTAACCCTAAGAACCCGACGAGCCGCTTTTCCAGCCCGTTATCCATAGCGTTACGGGAGCTCCGGGTTCAAGAGGTTAATGATAATAGGAGATCGGTCGTCCTTGAGAGTCTTTTGCTGGCGTCGAGGTAGAACCGAACGAATCCACCACCATCATGTCTAAATCGACCAATCTGACGTTGCTCGTGAAGGTCAAGGTCCGTGATCAAGGTCCAACTTTTCGTTAGGCGCGAACCTTCTTCTATCTCGTAATCCACGAATCACTCATCCGTAACGGCGGAGGACCGGACACCGTTCCCAAGAGAGACGGATCGGATAATGACGTCGTCGTCATCGTCTTAATCGTTGTACTGTTGGTCATAACTGCTGTGCGGGCGTTTTCTCTTTCCAGGCGGAAATATGAAAAACTGCGATTATTAGGTTTTAGCTATTAATTTTTAGTCTAATTATAAATTATAATAATTAGAAATAGAATTGCAAGAACCACCCAGATACACGAGGAAGGATGCCACGAGAAATCGAAAAAAAGCAACAAACACAAAAGAAATATTTGTTTTTATAAAAAAACAGTTTTGCTGTTTTGCAAAACATTTTGCTGTTTTGCAAAACATTGATCATATTGGTTTTATATTGATGTCCTATAATGATTTTGACCTTAGACTGGTGTTCTTCGAGTCGAAAAGTATATATGTAAACGACACTAAACATGACATGTCTTGACAAATTGTATGAATGTCTTTGACGCAGGACTCCATTTTTAGGAAGCCGCCATTTTGAGTTCTAAGGATAATTCCCAATGGTTCCGATGCACAATAATCAAAACTTTGAGAAAACACCCAGACCTATGAAGGAATATACCAGAAGAAAATTGGAAAACAAGCAATGAAAATGAAGAACTATATTTAATACATTTAATAGCAATTTTGCTGTTTTTTAATGTAAAAATACTTCTTTTGGCTTAATTTTGATGTCTAATGTTGATTTTGACCTTAGATTCGTGTTATTTGAGTCAGAAATATACAGAAACGACACCAGACACGAGATGATACGATGGTTTATAAGAATTTCTTAGACTCAGGCCGCCATTTTGAAAAAACCCGCCATCTTGAATTCTAAGGGAAATTTCGGATGGCTCCCCATCTTAAAATGTTCTCTTGGGTCCCAACTACAACTGTGCCAAGCGGCAACCCGTGTTCAAAAAGTGCAGTTTACTAACCAGAAACTGATTTGTACCGCTTCTACTATAATGAACAATCCAATCAAGAGGACAGTAGCACTTTGGTTAACCCTCAGGCTACCAAGCTTTTTTGTAACACTGACTACCAAGTGGGGTGGTTACCACCACCTCCTGGATTTTGGGTTTGGTTTGAGCTATCATAAATTGTAATACATCAATGGATTCAGCATTTATTTCTGCACAAAATGGTATAATTAGGTTTTAAAAATATGAAAGCACCCCGGAATTATGAATTTTTTCCGTAGGCACCCGTCGATTCCACAAAAAGCATACTTTCGCATAAGCATAGTAGATTCTGTGTGTTTTTAACATAATTTATTTATACAATAATAGTTTACATATAATAAAGTACAATGTTCAACTATAAAAACTAGTAATAAGTTAGTTTTAATTATAATAAAAAGAAAAACATGTAATAGCTGCTGAAAAACGTTTACGCAGACTTATTGGTTTGCGTTGTAAAAAACCCAACATTTTCACACATTTAAATTTATTTTGAGCACTTCCGGTCATGAAATGTCAAATTAATTGGTATTAAAAATATCCCTACATGCCCTCTATAGAATGACATAATTTATTTCTCTTGAAAAATAGATTATAAATAAGTTATAGGCCCCCTATTAGGAAAAACATGAAAATTTTATGAAAATAAAACACCTTTATTTATCATTTAATTTATTTTGAGCACTTCCGGTTGTCATAAGACAACTCAGTGAGCATGTAAATGTAGCTCCACATTCCCTCTACAGAATGGTGTAATTTGTGTCTCTTCACGTCAAAGGACGGAGAAGATACAGCCGATAATCTAAAGGGGGTGGTATCCACCCCTCTGGTGCCTCGGGTATATCGGGTATAACTTTTGAATGGCATATGGTATATCACCACACACTTTAGCTCAAAATGTGTGCAAATGAATCCTCTGCAGCTACCTAAAACGTCAAAATTTTATTCCAAACGAAACAAGTTTGATTTGGAAAAAACCTAGGGAGGTGGATACCAGCCACGTGTGTGCTTTGTGTTGTGCAGACCTATATCAATATACGTCGATGTTGCAGACTGTCTACTCTGTGAGTAATTACATTTTATTTTATGTCTTCAGTAATTTGCTTTCTTGTGGATTGTTTTGACTGCATACCTATACAATGCAACCGGTTGCGCTCTGTCAACCGGATTGTTCAATAAAGAAATTATTATTAGTCATTTAACTCCTAACTTTCGGGCTTTGGGCGACTTTTCATCGTTATCGCGCAATAAAGAGTTTCCGATATCTGGCAACCCTGAAAGACCACAAGAAACTATGACGTCCTCTCATTAGCGGCATGGTGTCACGACAACTCGTCTAACGACAACTCGTCTAACGACAAGTGGTCTCCGGACAATTCGTCTAACGACAACTGGTCTACTGACAACTTATCCAGCGCTTGAGAAATGGAAGCTGGATGATAGTTTTTTGAGGTGAAATGGAGGTTGGATTGATGAAAAAACGCAAGAGAAATGGAATCTGGATGATGGTTCTCTTACAGGTGAAATAGAAGCTGGATTGACGAAAATAACGCATGATAAATAAAAGCTGGATGAAGGTATTTCTACATCTGAAATGGAAGCAGGATTGATAAGAAAACCGATTATGTAATGGAAGCTGGATGAGGATATTTTTATATATGAAATAGAAGCTGGATTGACTAAAATAACCGGCGAGAAATAGAAGCTGGATGAAGGTATTTTTAGATTTGACGTAGAAATTGGTGCATGTTGGAATACATGAATGAAAATCATCAATCCAGCTTCCATTTAAGCAAAACAACATTTTCGTAAATCCAGCTTCTATTTCATCAATACTATTCGTCAGTAGACCAGTTGTCGTTAGACCAATTGTCCGGAGACGAGTTGTCGGTAGACCAGTTGTCGTGGAACCCTATTGTAGTCAGCTATTAGAGCCGTTGTATTGCAGACTGTCTGTTCTGTTAATAATTAAGATTTGTGTCTTCGTGATGTGTGTGTTCTTATGAGTTGTTTCAATTGCATAACTTGTTCGTACTGCGCAGGCCTAACCGTATACTGAAACCGGCTGCGTTCTCTCAAAGAAATATTTTGAGAATTACTCTTGAGAGCTGACCAGCCAAGCGGGGTTTTTGGGTGGGGGGAGGGTCAGTCGACAGAAAGAATTGAGCAGACCAGTGGAGAGGGAAAATAGGACGGTACCAAACTGGTAGGATACAAATAATTGAGCGCAGGGTCAAGTCCAGTCAAAAGTCAAAATAAGGAGGTTGCGTCCTAGCGTTGCACGTTACCAGTTTAGGAAAAGGAGGATGAGCCTTTGGAGGATGGGTTAACCGGACAGCCAAGATCTGACCAGGCGCTGTCTGGGGCTGGCTAGAAGCCAGAGGAAGGGGATTTAAGGGAGGACTTGGAGTAACTTAGGCAGTCGGGGGAAAAGCCAGTCTGAGAAGGCAACCGAGAGAGGAGTTCGGAAAAGAGGACGGAACTTCCGAACAGGGCGACCATGAACATCGGCTGACATCTCGAGGCAAAGAAAAGACTCACACGGAGGATGACTTAAAGAACGGTTAAAGAAAATAAAAGATTAGTAAAATTATTATGCTTAATATTATAATTATTATTTTGATTTAACAGACTAACATTATTATTGTTATTTGTAGCTTACTGTATATGCCTTAGATGTTTTAACGTGTGACTAGTTTCCCGGAATATTTGTGAAACAACTTAAATGTGTAATCGCTTTATTTATCTGTTGTAAAACTATAATAAATCTTTTAAACATCTTTTGTTATTCATATGGTTTAACTCTGGCTTAGGACTATTTTGGTCGCTATATGTTTAAACTGATCCAAAATCGGAACGACTTCTTTCTGTTTTGTTTATAGGTCTAGGTTCTTTTCCTTCAAGTTTCTGGATGGATCGTTTATCTGGATTGTACTGTTTCTGATTTTAATTGCTCTGAAACGGGGAAATATTAGAGTTGACGTAAGCAGTGGCGCAACTAGGGGGTCCTGGGGGGTGCTTGAGCACCCCCCCCCCCAGAGCTAAAAAGGTGACCCACGCAATTTTCCCTAATCCGATGAGTTTTTGTGGGGAGTGGGGGGAGGGGTCCTTTCGCTCTTTCAGTCTTTCAGATTACACAATCAAGCAATTTTCTTCATTCTTCTGTATTATAATCTTAGTCAAATTCATGGTTCATAGAGCACTAGATTTCAGTGTTTAGCTCGTCTACCTGAGTTTGTCTGGGGTCTCGAGAATTTGCCTAGTGATAAATTTAAAGCGTCAGTTATATGCCTGTGCCATTACATTGCAGTGTCTCGCCAGTTTATTGATAATACCGGTATGTTACAACATAATTAATAGAACCGTGTTATTTTTTATTAAGGCCTAGTTAAAAACTGTTTCCTTCAAATTAGTAGGCCCTATTATAACAATATATAGTTATTCAGCTTTGTCTGATGTAAACATTTCCAGTGGAGAAAGCGCCCAGAAATAAAAACTTTTCCTCCAAAAATTTGACAAAATGATAGTTTTTAGCTGCTGTTTATTATATTGTATTACTTGAACTGCCATATTATACCATGATCTCATTTCCTACTATATAATTATAATTTTGTTTTTTATTATTATAATATAATTATGATATTATCGTATGATATTATAATAGGTATACCTTACTTCATTAATGTTACGCAATGGTCGGTTACATGTAACCTTAAGATAAACTGCAATAAGACATATGAAATGATTGTCAGAAGACCTAGGGGGTGTGCAGGGGGAGGGACCGATCCAACAGAAACACCAGGTTTAACTAGGGTTCGAAACTTAAAGGTTCTTGGTGTGATGTTGTCTGATGATCTTAGTTTTGACATGCACATTGATAAGATATGTTGCAGGGCCAGGCAGTCTCTTTATGCCTTACGTGTGCTCGCTGCTCATGGTCTAGCTGGCCTTAAGCTCCATGATGTGGTACGGGCTACTACGCTGTCTCGTCTGCTTTATGCAGCTCCTGCATGGTGGGGGTATGCTAGGCAGCATGAAGGGGCAGGCTCCAAGCCATAATGAATAGACTTATTCGCCAGCATTATATTTCGGGTGATACTCCAACATTTGAAGAACTCTGTCGCCATGCTGATAACAGTTTGTTTTCGGCGGTTCTGACAAGACCAGGCCATGTCCTCCACGAGTTGCTTCCACCAGCGAAACAAACGGGTTATAACCTGCGCCCCAGACACCATGACCGGGTACTTCCACGAGCAGACAATCAAATGAGGAAGACATTTATAACTAGAATGTTATTTACATATTAATTAATTAGTTTGTTTAGTTTTAATAATTTTTATGTTTTTATGTTAAATTTATATGTGATACTTGTTCACCAGAGTGCTGTTTGGCAGCTGGTTAAGAAATAAAGAATATACTTACTTTTTTTACTTACTTACTGTCATGAGCGGATATTTATGGCGATAGGGGAGACGTAAGTAATTGTGAGGCAACACTCTGATGGTTTAAACCGATTTTGAAAGCTGAAATCACTCTTATTTATCAACACTGAAGTAATAAAGTTATTTTGCTGAGTTGACATCTTAAAATGGTACCATAATAAACGTGGAACTCACAAAATATTTTTTTATAATTATGAGTATATTCATTGAAGTTGAGACCACTCTTATCAGCACTGAAATAGTAGATCAATTTTGCTTCAGACGTCAGCGTAAAATGCTGCCATTGCAGTGTGGAAATTAGAAAATTTCTGATGTGGATGGGCATTGGGCACATCCCCTCCTAAAGTCCCTGCCGTTTTCCGTCGGATGCTCGCTTTCCCCAGAAACCTTGATTCACAGAGAAGGGACTAGATAAAGCACTGGTTATTGGGTGAGGGGCTAGATTAAATACTTGTTATTAATTCTGCCACTCGCAAGCTATAGGCCTAATACCCTTTATCTTATCTAAACAAATGGGGAAAAGACATTTTTGAAGTCTTAAACCATGATTTTCAGAAGTTTCCATGACCTCATCGCTCATAAAAACCGCTGGCAAACAAGAGCCTGAAACGTGCTATAGCTAATGTCAAAAGTAAAAATGCGTTGGTTTCTGGGGCTCTGCCCCAGACCCCGAGGAGGGGTGTTTACGACGTCCCAAACCCCCTATACTCGGCATTGGCTTCATGCCTTCGGCACTCGCTGCTTCACACCTTCGGTGCTTCAATAATTCTGAGCACCCCCCAGGAAAATTTTCTGGTTGCGCCCCTGAACGTAAGGACCTCATATTATGCCCAAATCCTAATACAGCAGCTAATAAAAATTTTGCCTGTGACTAGCGGACCGCCAGGCGGCCCTCGAATTTCAAATACTAGCGGACCGCCAGTGGCGGCCGTCCAACACGGAATACTAGCGGACCGCCAGACAATATGGCTGCCAATGAATGCAATAAAATTAGAGCGCGACGTATCGACGATTGTTCATCAGTTCAGCTTCAATTTCAGATGAATGACTGCACTAACCCTAAAACTAACCCTAACCGACCCTCACGACGCCTAACCGACCCTCACGCTTTGCATGTTGGGATGAGTGCATTGAGTGGTATAATTTGGGACCGCTGTTGACAGGATTATCAAATTCTATTTACACCAAAATTTATCTTTGTAAAGCAAACTTTTATTTATACTATAATTATATCATCTAAATGGTTTCTCGTTTCCCTTCTCCTTGTTTCTGGAATTTTTGTCCGACATAAAACAAACTATCTGTAACTGCCGCCATTGTAACAATATTCAAGAATCAAGACTCGTTAGGCTACTCATGTGACAGGTCACAGGTTACACGTGACTGGCGGTCCGCTAGTAATTGAAATTGGACGGCCGCCTGGCGGTCCGCTAGTCACTTCGTAAAATTTTAGGTGAACCTGCTATGTTGAAGTTCAAAATACTGTAGTTTTTTTTCTTATAGATGTAGGCCTAGTTGTCTGTTTAAATTTATTTATCTTTAGTGGGGCATAGACATCTTGAAGGTTATAAATATAGGGACCCTTATGGGGGGGGGGGGGAAATGTCCTAGGTCGGGGGGAAAACGTCCGGGGGGTAAATGTCCGGGGGAATATGTCCGGGGGGAATATGTCCGGGGGGAAAATGTCCTACATCCGAAAAATCATCCCACTTCTTGTTTTGGTCTGAAGATTTTCATCGTGTTTTGTTATCAATATTTTAATTGAAAAAAATAATATCCTCAAAGCCATTTCTCCATTATAACTTCAGCGTCGATTTAGTATTTTAGTTACAGATGAAAATATTGATAACAAACCACGAAGTGGGATGACGGATGAAAATCTTCAGACCCAAACAAGAAGCGGGATCATTTCTCTGATATTTTAGTCCAATAAATGCGATGATTGATGCAAATTACAGTTTTCAGGGGGGTAATGTTTAGGAGGGGGTAATTTGAAACCTTTACACCGGGAATAAGTGTCCAGGATTAACTGTTGTGGTATTGGCCGCCTCAGTGGACTCTTTTAAATCAAAGCTCAAAACTTATCCGTTTGCTAAGGCTTATCCCGCAGTTGGCTGTTTGTGAGGCGCCCTTGTAGCGGTATGACCGCGTTACGGCGCCATATAAATTGTCGTTATTATTATTATTATTATTATTATTATTATTATTATTAATAATATTATTATTATTATTAAGTGTCACGGGATTAAATGTCGTGCTACCAATTTTTTTATTTTTCCATTTCTATAGCGCCACTTAAAGCTCTCCGCTTAAGAAAAGCCTTTCCAATACAGGTGTGTCTAAAAGAGTTTCCTATAATCTACAAATCTAAAAATGGATGGAGAGAAACCATATCATTGCCAGTTGTGCAAGAAATCTTTCACAAAGCCTTCTGTTCTGAAGAAACACAATAGAACCCACTCTGGAGAGAAACCATATCAGTGCCAGTTGTGCAAGAAATCTTTCACAAAGCCTTCTGTTCTGAAGAAACACAATAGAACCCACTCTGGAGAGAAACCATATCAGTGCCAGTTGTGCAAGAAATCTTTCACAAAGCCTTCTGTTCTGAAGAAGCACAATAGAACCCACTCTGGAGAGAAACCATATCAGTGCCAGTTGTGCAAGAAATCTTTCACACAGATTTCTCATCTTAACGTACACAATAGAACCCATACTGGAGAGAGACCATACCAATGCCAGATATGCAAGAAGTGTTTCTTTCGGTCTTCCCGTCTCAAAGTTCATGCTACAATTCATACTGGATATAAAGAACACAAATGTCAGTTATGTGAATATGCTACTAATCGCAAATGCAGTTTAAATAGACACATGACAACACATGGCGGAGAGAAACCCTACATTTGCACCATATGTCAGAGAACATTTTCATGTGGATCAGGTCTCAGAAGCCATGAAAAAGGTCACTTTGGAGAGAAACCATGCATTTGTCTTGTGTGTCAGAAAACGTTCTTCTTTTCTTCTGATCTGCTAAAGCACACTAGAATACACACTGGTTTAAGACCATTTAAGTGTCACTTGTGCAATAAAGACTATACCCAATCTTCCGGATTACGATATCATCTTAAAGTCCATGCTGGAGAGAAGCCTTTCCAATGTCACATGTGTCTAAAAGAGTTTGCCTCATCTTCCAATCTAAACATGCATGTTCGAACTCACACTGGAGAGAAACCATTTCAGTGCAAGTTGTGCAAGAAATCTTTCGCACACATTTCTCATCTTAATATACACAATAGAACCCATACTGGAGAGAGACCATTCCAATGCAAGATGTGCAGAAAGAGTTTCTTGCGGTCTTCTCATCTCAAAGGTCATGCAAGAATTCATACTGGAGATAAACCGCACAAATGTCAGTTATGCGAATATGTTACTAACGACAAAGGCCATTTAAATGGGCACAAGAGAAAACATGCTGGAGAGAAACCATACATTTGCACCATATGTCAGAAAATATTTTCACATGGAGCAGGTCTCAGAAGCCATGAAAAAGGTCACTTTGGAGAGAAACCATACATTTGCACCAAATGCAAGAAAACATTTTCATGTGGATCAAGTCTCAGAAGCCATGAAAAAGGTCACTTTGGAGAAAAGCCATACCTTTGTCTGGTGTGTCAGAAAACGTTCTCCTTTTCTTCCCATCTGAAAAACCACATTAGAATACACAATGGATAGAAACCCTACCAATGTCACTCACGCTGACAGAGATATTTTCAATGTTTCGGACTGTACCTGGTGTACCATGTATAAATCTTATATTTGTGGTCGTTAATGTTCTATTATGCCGCTAAAATACCGAGCGAAACAATAAACAATTTCTTTTTCCCTTCAGTTCAGCATTCACTTCTTGCAACATTGACTAGGCCTGCCATGCGGGAGTGGTTAACACCTCGCTAGATTTTGTGTTTGATTTGATATTATATCATTTCTTGTAATTGGGCCTGCAGCAGTGAATTCATTCATTTCTGCACAAAATGGAATTTTTTTTCTTCAAAATATAGGTTATGATTGCAACTTGAATTTAAGGAAGTTTGTTCATATAACTTGTACTTGTTGCATCGAACTCGCTCCCGCAGCTCCCCCCCCCGTGGTGCTGCCCGTCCTACGTCTAAAAACGGAGGAGGGTGACTCCAATTCTGTAACTATACTGGTATTTTTAAACATGCAGTTGTGCCGTGATCAAACATCCAAAAAAGACTTCCTTTACGAAACGAAAACCTTTTGACCACACTCGTCTATGCATGCAATCAGACACTCGTTCATCTGGGCAGCATACGCTGTGACTAATAGGCTATAGGTCTATGCCCTACCAGAGCTTGCTGTATCGCACTGGTGTGGACTAAAAGTTTGGCGCAAATTCGCATCTATATGATAATCCGATCTGATTTCTTCGCTTGAAGACAAGATGATCTGAACATTTCCATTTCCTTTATCTCCTGGGAAAATGGATTTTTGATCGGGTCAATTATCATTTTTATGATAATACTAGCTGAACCCGGCCACGCGTTGCTGTGGCTGAAAAGAGGCTCCCCTCCCCCTCCCCTTCCCCCTCCCCTTCCCCCTTCCCCTTCCCCTCACATCCCCATCCCCTCCCCCTTCCCATCCCCCTCCCCCTTCCTCCTCCTCCTCCCCCTTCCCTCCCTCTCCCCCTACCCCTCCCCCTTCCCATACTCCTTCCCCTCCCCCTCCCCTCCCCTCCTTTTCCCCTCCCTCTCGACCTCCACCTCCCCTCTCCCTCCGCTCCCTCCCCACCGTCTTCGTCCCGCTCCCTCCGCTCCTTTCCTCCGTCACGCCGTGAAGGCCGCTTTGGGGAAAGGCCTCCCTCCCCCGCCCCTCTACTCCCCTTCCCCCTCACAGGCTTTCTGCTCTGTGAGTAATTACATTTTATTATATGTCTTCTGTAATTTGCTTTCTTGTGAATTGTTTTGAATGCATAACTGTACAATGCAATCGGCTGTGGTCTGTCAACCGGATTATTCATTAAAGAAATTATTATTAGTCATTTAGCTCCTAATTTCGGGCTTTGGGCGACTTTTCATCGTTGTCGCGCGACAAAGCGTTTCCGATATCTGGCAACCCTGAATGACCACAAAAACTATGACGTCATCTCATTAGCGGCGTCGTATATTAGGCCTAGGTAAGATTCATAATTCAGTTTTTAAAAACACTTTATTACAGTTTATCTTCAGACACTACCAATCAAATAATAATAATTTCCACTGGTCTGTCAACTGGCTGTTTGCCTTTCAGCACAATGTCCATGTGAAGCATTGAAAAACACACTGACATGGAAATCAGCAGAGCTGAGTTTGATTACCGAAGACCCGTAGAATAGCCTAGACGTCCATTACAGGCAGCTATTAGAGCCGTTGTATTGCAGACTCTGTTCTGTTAATTAGGGAAACGGACATTGGTAAAATTCTATGACGACGCGGTAGCAATTCTATAACGACGCGGTAGCAAGTAAACATCATGTCGGCAAAAGATCCGCGCATAATAGAGCCCATAAATCCAACTTCTAGTTTGCCGAGAATTCTTTTAATCGATCCAGCTTCTGTTTAGGCAAGATTTTGTTTGATAAATTTCGCTTCTATGTCGTCCGCAAATATTTTTATTCAATTTGTCATTAAAAATTATTGTTCATCAATCCAGCTTCAATTTCAGCAGAATGACTGCACTAACCCTAAAACTAACCCTAACTGACCCTCACGACGCCTAACCTGAGCCCTAACCGACCCTCACGCGTAAAATCCATGATGTTTACTTGCTACCGCGTCGTTATAGAATTGCTACCGCGTCGTCATAGAATTTAACCCGGACATTATCCCCCCCGGACATTATCCCCCCCGGACATTATCCCCCCGGACAAAAGCCCCCCCGCACATTATCCCCCCCGGGGTAGGACATTATCCCCCCCGGTCTATGATAACATCACCTAAAAATGATGCAAAAAATACAAGAATATATAGGCCTATGTTAAGCACCCATACATTAGACATTAGGCCTACAGTTGAATATGTATGTATGCATGTATGCATGTATGCATGCATGTATGCATGCATGCATGTATGCATGTATGTGTGTATATATGCATGTGTGCATGCATGTATGCATGCATGCATGTATGTATGTATGCATGTATGTATGTCTGGATGTATGTATGCATTCATGCATGCATGTATGCATGTATGTATGTATGTATGTATGTATATATGTATGTATGTATGTGTGTATGTATGTATGTATGTATGTATGTATCGGTGACGGCATTAACAAGTTCGGGGGGATAATGTCCTAGTCAAAATCGGGGGGGATAATGTCCGGGGGGGATAATGTCTGGAGGGGATAATGTCCTACAATCGTTAATTATTAAGATTTGTGATTTATGTCTTCGGTGACGTGTGTTCTTGTGAGTTGTTTCAATTGCATAACTTGTTCACACTTCACAGGCCTAACCGTATACTGAAGCCGGTGTAGTGCGAAAATCTATCCACTAAAACAAAAAGTATCAACAAAAAGTATCCGAAAACTTCTCTCTGCGGCTGCGTTCTCTCTATCGGATTGTTGTTTAAACAAAGAATTAACTTTTTTGTCAATGGAAACTTTCGCCAGTTATTGCAGACAGTTGTTTCTACGTCGTCAATTTAAACGACACGATAATTATAGTCACCAATACTTTTCAAATTAAATATTAACATATTGCCTGCACCCATAATATATTGCCCGACATTTGTCGCTTGTATTTAGAAGTTTTCATTTAGATAATATAAGGATCGAACCATCACACTTTAAAAAGGTGCTACATAAATGTGATGGTAAAATATAGGCCTAATAGAGAAGCGTATTGAGATAGTGTGGCAGTGATAATAGTTGCAGAAGATAGAGGAAAGGCAAGATTTAACACTAATATTATATTTTTTATTTGTAGCTTATAATGATTTAGATGTTTTATCGTGTGACTAGTTTCGTGGAATATTTTTGAAACAGCTTAATATCGCTTTATTCGTCTGTTGTAAAACTATAATAGGCTAAATCTTTTAAATATGTTTTGTAATTCATAAAGTTTTACTCTGTCTTAGAACTATGTTGTTTGCGGAATGTTTAGATCCAAAATGGAACAATTTTTGTTTTGTTTATAGGTTGTTTTCCTTCAAGTTTCTAGATGGATCGTTTATCTGGATTGTTCTGTTTCTGATTTTAATTGCTCTGAAACGGAGAAATATTAAAGTGGTCGTACGGGCCTCATACGCCCAAATCGAAATACGTAGGCTACAGCAGCTAATAAAAATTTATGTGGACGTGGTATGTTGAAGTTTAAAATATTTTTTCCTTTAGATTTATGCCTAGATGTCTGTTTAAATTTATTTAGGCTATCTTAAGTGGGGCCTAGACGTCTTGAAGGGTATGAACGCGCTCATCTGAACACATAAAATAATCGAAAGCGTTTCACACGCCATTTTAGGATATTTTTGGTTTTCTATAGAACCACTTCGAGCTCTGTGCTGGAGAGAACCCTTAAGAACCAATGCCAGTTGTGTCTAAAAGAGTTTACCATCTCCACCGATCTGAAAATGAATGTTCGAACCCACACTGATGAGAAACCATATCAGTGCCAGTTGTGCAAGAAATCTTTCGCACAGATTTATGATCTTAAGATACACAGTAGAACCCATACTGGAGAGAGACCATACCAATGCCAGATATGTAAAAAGAGTTTCTTCCGGTCTTCCCAGCTCACAGCTCATACAAGAATTCATACTGGAGATAAAGAACACAAATGTCAGTTATGTGAATATGCTACTATTCGTAAAAACAGTTTAAATAGGCACATGGGAACACATGCCGAAGAGAAACCATACATATGTATTGTATGTCAGAAAACATTTTCATGTGGATCAGGTCTCAGAATACATGAAAAAAGTCACTCTGAAGAAAAGCTATACCTTTGTCTTGTGTGTCAGAAAACGTTCTCATTTTCTTCTCATCTGCAAAAGCACACCAGAATACACACTGGTTTAAGACCATTTAAGTGTCAATTGTGCGATAAAGACTATACCCAATCTTCCGGATTACGATATCATCTTAAAGTTCATGCTGGGGAGAAGCCTTTCCAATGCCACGAGTGTCTAAAAGAGTTCACCACATCTACCAGTCTAGAAGTGCATGTTCGAACATACACGGGAGAGAAACCATATCAATGCAAGTTATGCAAGAAATCTTTCTCACAGAATTCTCATCTTAAGAATCACATTAGAATTCATACAGGAGAGAGATCATACCAATGCCAGATATGTAAAAAGAGTTTCTTGCAGTCTTCTCATCTCAAAGATCATGCAAGAATTCATACTGGAGGTAAACAGCAGAAATGTCAGTTATGTGAATTTGTTACTAAGGATAAAAGCCATTTAAATGGGCACAAGAGAAAACATGCTGGAGAAAAACCGTACATTTGCACTATATGTCAGAAAACATTTTCATGTGGATCAGGTCTCAGAGGCCATGAAAACGGTCACTTCGGAGAAAAGCCATACCTTTGTCTTGTGTGTCAGAAAACGTTCTCATTTTCTTCTAATCTGCAACGCCACATTAGAATACACAGTGTAAAGAAACCCTTCCAATGTCACTCACGCGCACAGACATATTCTCAATCTTCCGAACTATACCCAGGGCCGTGTTTAACATAGGTCCTTTTGGGCCGAATGCCCCTGAGCCGAGAGTTTTGTTGCCATTGGCCAAATGTCTTAAATTGCGAGTCTCGGTGTTACTTAAACCTTTTGTAAAACCAGTGAGTGTAAGAAACATTAATTTAACTTGCTTGCTGACCCGCTAGGGCCGATACAGCCGACAAACCACGTGGGTTATAGCCTATTGAACTGCGGATTTTTGTAAAATGACTTATCTTGTAAGACTGCCGAACGGCACTTTGCCCCTGCTGTAACACTTTGCACCGACGTATGAAAAACCTCAAAAACCGCCCTGACTACACCATGCTAGAATCCACACTGGATAGAAATCATTTAAGTGTGCGATCTGTAAAAATGCATTTCCACCTTTTTCCT
The DNA here is from genome assembly GCA_945859605.1 of Lumbricus rubellus. NCBI lineage: Eukaryota > Metazoa > Annelida > Clitellata > Crassiclitellata > Lumbricidae > Lumbricus > Lumbricus rubellus. The sequence continues at coordinate 29,341,126 of OX243825.1, forward strand.
ATATAAGGGTACATATGAGAAGCCATACTGGAGCGACTCCATACCAATGTCATGTTTTAGAAAAAGTTTTCACTTTTCCTTTAATCTGACAAATCATGTTAGAATTCATACTGGAAAGAAACCATACTATTGCCAGTTGTGTCAGTACAAGAGTAGCCATAATGGAAATCTAAAGAAACACATGAGAAAGCATACAGGAGAGAAACCATACCTATGTCAAGTATGCCAGAAGACATTCTCATGCGCTTCAAATCTTAAAACAAACGGGATAATCCATACATGAGAAAAAATCCATTTATGTGCAATGTTTGTGACAAAACATTTTCCCTGTCTTCAAAGTTGAAACATTATGAGAAATCCCATCATGCAGATAAACCATTTGTATAATAATTGTAAATGACATTTTTTCAAATTATATTTGGAATTCATAGCGCTCAGCGGAGCTTCAATCGTAAAATTTTTACTTCATTCTTATTTTTTAAAATTTGTTTCTTTTGGAACCAAGAACTGTTTGGAAACGGTAAACTGGAAGAATAATTATGATTACGTTGGATAGATTTCTTATATTTTATGGTCGTTAATGTTCTATTATGTCTCGAATATACCGTGCAAAACATTTGCTTTTACCCTCAGCTTACAAAGGTCTTTTGCGACATTGACTACCAAGCGGGAGAGGTTAACACTTCGGCAGGGTATTGTGTTTCATATGAGATATCATATCTTGTAATACAGCAGTAGACTCATTCATTTCTCCACAAAATTGAATGTATATTTAATTTTAAAATGTATGATTGCACCTTGATATTATGGAGGTTTTAACATAATTATGAACCTGTCCATTCCACATAACTTATACTTTTTGTTCCTGAGCGATAACGGCCTATATAAAATGCTGTGCATTTTGAAAATGATATATATATATATATATATATATGCATATGCCTACAAGATTATTTTGCATGCAATGAAGCCTAATGCTCGCAAACGTTTACGCCGAAATATCGGGACGGGTCGTATAATGTAGGCCTAAACAAAGTTAAAACCAAAATATTTTTTTAAAAGGGAAAACGGTTTTATAAAAAAAAATTAAAAACGGGAAAAATATTTGGACCTTATTAGCCCACATCTTGCAGTCTAATAAGGCCTACAGTTTGCAATGTAATACTTTGTGAGGGTTGTTTAATTGTAAGCATCATGCACAATAACACAACAGTTACTTTATTAGCAGGAATAAATCCTAAGTAGACTAAAAAATTTGTAGAGCTTGATTTTACTGAGAACCAACTGTATTTTTTATCTGTTCCGAGAGGAAACTACCCAGGGTGAGAATGTGTTGTGGAGTTATGGGGTCCAATCCCCTTTTTTTTCTTAGGACCCCATAACAAAGTTTTCATTGCACACTACAACTCTGCATAGATCAGCGTCTGTCACCTTCAATTTTTTTAAATAAAATTATCATACTTCGTCCAAATCTACCCATGAGGCATTTCGCATCAAAGCCAACACATTGAAGGAACATCCGCCGCTACCTCCTCGTGGTGGTGCCAGTCCTTCGCCTGAAAAGTCAGGCGGGTGACTCTGATACTGTAACTAGCCTATGTTTTGACACAGTGAGCCTAAGCCATGATCAACTAGCCAACAATGACTGTTCGCTTACGAAACGAAACCCTTTAAAAACGACACTGCCCTATCAATGATGATCATTGTCGCCCTCCTCCTTTATCCAGGCTTGGGACTGGCACTGACAGAGTGAAACCAGTGGCGGGGTTAAACGAAAACCTGTTGGCCACACTAGTCTATGTATGCAATCAGACACTTGCTCATCTGGGTCGCATAAACTGACTAATCCCAGAGCTTCCCTCGATCACACTGCTGTGGATTAAACGTTTGTTACAAATTTGCATAATTTATTTTATAATCCGATCCGAGTTCTTCGCTGGAAGACAAGATGATCTGAAGATTTCCATGTCCTTTATCTCCAGTGAAAATGGATTTTTGATTCGATCAATTTTCATTTTTATGATATTATTGTAGGCTACAAAAAATGTTTTAATATTATTGCATCTAGTGACGCCTTGTGCCTTAGAATCAGTTTGCGACGGTTCCACGACAACTGGTCCACCGACAACTCGTCCAACGACAACTCGTCCACGGACAACTGGTCCACCGACAACTCGTCCACCGAAATAGAAGCCGGATTAATGAGAAAACGCTTGAGAAATGGAAGCTGGATGAAGGTTTTTACAGGTGAAATAGAAGCTGGATTGATGAAAAACCGCTTAAGAAATGGAAGATGGATCAAGTTTTTTTTTCTATCTGAAATAGAAGCTGGATGCATGTTGAGACACATGATAAAAATCGTCAATTCAGCTTCTATTTAAGCAAGAAAACCATTAGACTTTTTTTCATAAACCCAGCTCCTATTTCGTAAATAAAGAACTTTCATCCAGCTTCCATTTCTCAAGCGCTTTCTCGTTAATCCGGCTTCTATTTCAGTGGACCAGTTGTCGGTGGACCAGTTGTCCGTGGACGAGTTGTCGTTGGACGAGTTGTCGTTGGACGAGTTGTCGTGACACCGTTTGCGACAGAAGCTTGCCTATAAGTTCTTGCACTTTGGCGACAATCAGTTATTGTAGCTGACGGGTGAGAGTCTTCTTAGATGTTTTCAAGTGCGCACTAAAACATTCCAGAAACAAAACCTGTGCACATAGCCTACTTAGCGTCATCAATGTGTTGATTAAGTGGAGTCTCATGAGCCGTGATGACATGGTTAAGATAAATAATTGACAATAATAAGTGCCTCTGAGAGGAGCTGTGCTCGCCTACACGAGTGTTCATTTAGAACAACATGTTTATCTTTAAGTAAATATCTTTAGGTAAACAATGTTCAGACACCTGTGACATGGTAGCCATGCAGGACTGTTCAGTTGCACAATGGTTTACTGGACTCATTAGGGAATTTGATCCAGTGAAAAAGATCTTACAGGTATTGGGAAGAAATAATAGGCCTACATCTATCACTACGAAGTTTGTATACAATTTAATGCCATCTTTTGGAAACCTTGACCAGGTCTATAAGTGAATAAATTGGTATTTTTCTGAGCTTCTTGTCATCTTCGAGCAGGACGAAAATCGTAGTGCATTCGAATTGAGGACAATTAACACACCTTAGCAGCAGAGCCTCTAATAATATAGACGGTCGTAGTGTATACACCACATAATTATTCAGACTCGCATATGCTTTAAAAATATTTAATATACCAGTTTCACATTGAGTATCAGTATCGTTATTAGTACTATTTTTTAGAGCAAAGATATTGTTACAAGCCAAGAGTAGTAGTTAAATAATTATAGGCGTCAATTCTCAGGGAGGACAAGTGCCCCCTTGCTCCATGTGCGGGCGCCCATGATTCAAAGCGAAGAAAGGATTCGAGACACAGTGAGAGTGGATATAAAAGAGACATAAACTATGGGATACGTAGCCTACTTAACCTCACAGGCATGCAGATTCGATTAGAGAAAACAAGAGAAAGCGACATACATATGCCTACCTAAAGTGAGAAATGGGTAGTAATTGATGCAATTGGGCTAACTAGTAACTAATTAAGTACATACAGACAGAAAGCAATACACGTAGGCCTATGAATAGAGAAACACAAGAAAGGAGAGAAACAAGGACATAGACAGAAAGACTGACAGATTAATAGATAGTGAGTGATGACTCTTCAATATGTTCCTTACTCGACCAACATGATACATCGATATCATCCGCAATTTCGCTCCATTGGCCATGCATGACTTAAATGTGCAAGATACATTTAAACCACATTGACAGATACACGCACCAAAGAAAATGAACTCAATTCCAATGTGCAATGTCTTTGCAAGTTAGAGTTTAAAGTCCTGTCAACGCAAGATGTACAATATGCCATAGACTACACGCACCAATCAATCATTATTCGTCAATGACTCGAGTAGCCACTCGGTTGCCATAAAGCGGTTGTGTGTTTAATACGCAGCAGTTGCAGCACCTTGACCACGATGTTCAAGGGACCTAGACATCGAATTAATTTTTATGCATATAATTATGTACACATGACACACACACACACACACATACACACACACACACATGCATGCATATTATTAATAATTATTATAGGCTGCAACGTAGGACATAAAAGCAATATCGCTTTGGGTAGATCAACAGAGCAATATGTCAGTCTGTCTGTATGTCTGTCTGTTTGCCTGTGTGTATGTCTGTCTGTCTAGATATATGTCTAATTGTCTAGCCATTTACTGATCGATTAATCGATCTATTAGTTTATACATATGATTACATCCATTCATTGGTCTCGCCACGTTCAAACATAGCCTATGTATGTCTGTCTGTCTGTCTGTCTGTCTGTCTGTCTGTCTGTCTGTCTGTCTGCGTGACTGTGCGTCTTTCTACATGTATGTATGTCCACTTGTGTGTCTGTCTGTCCGTCTACGTTTCTATATGTCTGTCTATGTGTCTATCTATCTACATGTATCTATCTATTTATCTATCTGTCTGTCTGTCTGTCTGTCTGTTGGTCTGTCTGTCTGTCCGTCCATCTGTCTTCTGTGTGTATGCATGATTATGTTCGTTATACGCCATATTTTTCAATCGACAGTTGTAGCGTTGAGAGGTGTGTGTACCTACGATCAGCAATCACTTTATCAGTCCACTTGATGAACAGCCATCCCACCCATAATACCTGTCTCACTCTGGAAAGGCTCTTCGCTCACGGTTACCTGTCCCAATCTCAACACACCAACCCGGCCACTGCAATCACAAACCACTGTAAACATTGCATTTTAAAAATACCGCCTTAGTTATTAGGCTGAAGTCCGTCAATGATAACTATGCCCGTGATATCTAATCAATGCATGTGACAGGCCATTGAAACATGCGCATAGGCTACACCTAACGTAACATCTGAGTGTAGGTAGCCTGTATGCGGAGCGTACAAGTAGGCCTATTTACAGACCGTCAATTGGTCTAACTGTGTTGAGCGCTATTGCTCCCTTTGAAGTGCACACATTTTGTACACGACATTTTCAGTCTTGTCATCGTAGAATGTACATATTTCTCATTGGTCGTAATTTGTCTGTTTTCGGATAAACCATACCAATATTTGTTAATTTTTTATCTTACACTGTTGGATTATAAGGCGCTCATGCTTGATGTCAGTGACATTACTTCGTTGAATTTGACAAGCGCTGGTTTTGCTGCGTGAACGAGAGGTAGGACCTAGGCTATGGAATGGATATTGTGTTGCGTCTGATGGTAAGCCAGACTATTATTTTCAGTCAGGCGTCTATTTGTTTTTTGCAGGGAGTGAGTCATTTTAGCCTTGACTGGAGAATTAAACAGGTAGATGAAAATTAATGGTGAATATTCTATTTGCAGGTGTGACACGTGAACACTGAACATGTCCCTTCGAGACACCAAGCCTCGTCCGTTTGGAAAGTATTTCTCGATTCGAAGTCGTCTGAAGACAGATCTTGTGTTGGAGGTGAAGGATGGTAAAGACAAACCAGGGACGTCGGTTGTCGTCAACGAGGAAGCACCGGCGACAGCCAGTCAAGACCACCAACTCTGGTATTACGATTCAGAGACAGCGACCATTCGATCCAAGATCAATCAGTTTTGTCTCGATATCACGGAAAACGGCAAGTGTTTGAAATGTTGTTAGAAGCAACGGGCATGTTGGTGGAAAGGGAAAACACAATAGGGGGGGGAAGGGTTATAGGCTATATCTTATGTAGGCCTAATCCGCTCATTCATTCAATAATTTCTCGTATCGCCTCTTCAAGGCTGCTACTTAGAAGAACTCCTAACTCTACCACGGCTAAATGCACAGTTTTGAGTTGAATAAGAAATGTTTCGGTGAGAACCCCAGGATCCAGACGTGGCTCCTTTAGAGTATTGCGCAACGTTATGTAAATATTAGAAAAAATTTCGGCGCCCGCAAAGTCCTGTCTGCTCTCATAGGCGTACGAGGCGGGGGTGCAGAGGGGACAACTTTCGGGCAAGTCTGGATTTTCGAGCAAAGACAGACCCAAACGACTAAAAAAAAAGGTCGTCAACTTTTTCACGGATTAATTTTTCGGGCAGAAGTTCAATCTTTCCCCCCCCCCCCCCTTCTGAAATCTCCCGTACGCCTATGTCTGCTCTATTCTGGAGATTACCTATTACGCCTTCGCTTTGGTGTGACATCTCTGAAACCTAGTGCATTAGACGTCGGGATAATAGGCTACGAGTTATAAACAATATTGCAAGTTGAAAATTACTTTAGGCTTCTTTGTCAAATATTATTAGACTTTAAAAGAAACACACTATTAAAAAGTCAGAACCCTAACTGTACACATAACAATCGTTCCTCATTTTTTGTTCTAATTGTGTAGACTCTGAGCTTGTCGTCCAACCACACTTGAGTCAGGCGTCGAGTCAGAAGTGGATCTTCTACGAGGATCGAATCCAGACGGAAGATGATTTCGAAATGGTCATCTCAGTGATGGATACGAGACTTCAGTCGACGGTTAAAGTTCAACCAAACGACGAAACGAACATCGGACAACGATGGAGCTTCGACTGCAAGTTCGTCTTAAGCTTACAACTTGCGTCTTATCACTTCATAATCATCAATAATAAATAATAACGACAATTTATTTGGCGCCGTAACGCGGCCATACTGCTACAAGGGCGCCCAATAATAACCATGGGCCCAGTCAGCGTTGTCACTCCTTGGGTTTTTTCACAAGATCTTGGTTTTTTTTATGCGAACTTGGGAAATGGGTTTGTTTTTGCGAAGAACTTGGGTTTTTTCTTGGGTTTTTTGGGGCCACAAAAAATCTTCGGTTTTTTCTCACGAACTTGGGAAATGGGGTGTTTTCAGGGAAAACTTTGGTTTTTGCTTGGGAACGCGAAATTTGTGGACATTTCTAAAGAGTTTGGGCAAATGACTAAAAAAAGGTCATCAGATTTTTTGGACGGGAAAATGGAAAAATTTTAGGAAAATTTTGGTCCGGATGACTAAAAAAAAAAGGTCATCAGAAATTTTCGGACATTTTTTTAGATTTGGGCAACTTGGGTTTTTTCGACCGACCAACTTGGGGTTTTTTTGGAGAGTGGCAACGCTGGGCCCAGTGCCCGGAGGTGTCCGATGCCCTCTTCGTCATGGTAAGAGGACAATTACCCTCAGACAAATACCTCGTGCCAATTTATTTTTCCGGGGGTAATTGTCCGGGAGGCAATTTTCCGGGGAGTAATTGTCCTAGAACCCTTCGCCACGTCACTCCAGTCCCCAGCTGAATCTATCCAGAGCCAAATGGATAAATTTCTGTAGGTCTTCCCACACAACTCTTCGCTGACGTTTGTCCATTCTCTATGCCAGGGGTGCACAACCTTTTGGGGCCAAGGGCCATATTGCATTTTAGAAAAGAAGACGAGGGCCGCACATACATGCACAATGCACTGAATTTGAGTATGTGTGAAATGTGTCTGGAGACATAAGAAAGTGCATTTTAAGTATAGAGTATATACATGTATTACTATAGAATATTATAGACCGACCTCACAAAAGTAAAACAGCGATTTGGATTAATGAAAACAACATTGAATAATCAAGCAGAATTGTTGAAACTCGACTTCCATTTAATTAATCCTTCACATGCAGTTCACATTCATGCTACACAGCTAATGAGATGGCTGTGATTGAATGTGTTGAACTATTTTATCTATGTTTGGTTGCAAATCAGTCGTTGCAATCTTCAAAATGGAATCTAGATTCCCATCAGTCAAATTTGATCCCAGTTTGTTAGTCAATTTATTACATTCAAAACTGTTGCACCGAGCAGTTTCTGACAACAAAGAAAGAATGCTAAGATAAACTGTGAAAGGGAAATTCCAATACTCATTAGGATCTGTTAGTGCCCACTCTAATCTATAAGGAACGCCTCGGGGCTTAGGCCGACCTGTTTGATATTGGCCCACGAGCCAGTTAGGCCTAAGCTGCACAGAGGGAGACTTCACGCAGGTCAACCGGTTGTGGGGGTCGCAGACCGGTTAATTCTAGCTATCTGTAACATCTGTTAATTATCATTTAAACAGGAGGGGGCTACTCTCTGGCACATAGGTAACACCCAGAGCCGAAGAATATTTTATGAGGGAGCAATCTTGGGCCATGAAGTCGCTGGTTATAAATACAAAAGATCTTCGAAACAGACAAGATTGAAGCTGTGATTCTTTGTGTTGACATGTTGTAAATAGTATACAGTGAATTCTTAAGATAATTTTCTGATCGTGGGCCACTTTCCTTTGTCGTTTAAAATTGGACCGAGGGCCGCACATGACGAGTCCGGGGGCCGCATGCGGCCCGCGGGCCGCGGGTTGTGCACCTCTGCTCTATGCACATGGTATAATATTTTTACTTCTGTTCGTGGCCTCCGTCACTTCATAAAAGTATGAATTGCAGCTATGCCATACTATACCATGCTATGCCATACGTTACTAGGCCTATATAATTATAATTATGTAGTTATGCACAGCAATGTTCTACTACATTATAACTTATAAGTATGGCGAAGTAATAAAAGAAATTGGTGGGTTGCGACAAATTTCTATTTATTTCACCAGCAATGTACAGTAGGCCTACTGTAGGCCTACATAACTTTTCAGGAGCCAACAGGTGCTTCATAGATTTTTAGTTGCATTGTTGAAAAGCTTGTTAGCATCATTCTGTGTTCTTGTAGACCAGCCCCGTTCTTCTACATTCGAAGCTATCAGTCGACGAAGGTTCTCGATGTCCGTGGTGCCGATCCAAAGCCAGGAGCGAAATTGATCATCTACGAAGCGAAGGGAGACATGGCCGACAACCAACTCTGGTACGAAGACCAGAGTGGAGTCATCCGATCGAAACTCAATGGATTCGCTGTTGATGCATCCGGTCAGTGAATTTCTGGCTCAATATCAGCCGGTTAGTCAGTCAACCAGCCAGTCAGTCAGTCAACCAGTCAGTCAGGCAGTCAGTCAACCAGTCAGTCAGTCAGTCAGTCAGTCAACCAGTCCGTCAGTCAGTCAACCAGTCAGTCAGTCAGTCAACCAGTCAGTCAGTCAACCAGTCAGTCAGTCAGCCAGTCAGTCAGCCAGTCAGTCAACCAGTCAGTCAGTCAACCAGTCAGTCAGCCGGTAAGTTAGTTAACCAGTCAGTCAACCAGTCAGTCGGTCAGTCAACCAGTCAGTCAGCCGGTAAGTTAGTCAGCCAGTCAGTCAACCAGTCAGTCAGTCAGTCAACCAGTCAGTCAGCTTTTTGGCCTAATCTGTCATTAACACGACTGGCCCTGTTGTACCTTACCTTACAATTGACCAATCTCATTGAATCTGATCTCGCTTCATTCTCCAAGTCCACATACATTTCCATCTCATCTTCATCTTATTATCATCGATCTCCATTTAATCTTCATCTTGTCATCCTCTCCATCATCTCAGTCTCTGCCCCCTCTAGTTCAGACTTCTTATTCCCACCTTATCCACATAATTATGGGCTATGTCATATGCATCTCGTTCCTTATAATATAAGTTATCTACTCTTTAATTAAAGTTGCAAGCAAGTAAGTAAGTTAGCCGTTCATTTACAGAGCATCAACTTAATTAAATCACACACTGCCAGTAGTTAGTTCAAACTTATTCCAATTAAATTACTCTGAAGTCATTAAATTAAATTTCTGTAAAAACAAAATTCAAAGGTAAGGATGTCGTGTTGATGCCGTACGTCAAGTCCAACGAATGGCATCAATGGATCGTCAACGGAAACTATATTCAGAATCGAGCGAGTCCGAAACGCGTCCTAGAACTGAAGTCGGCCAAATTCCGCTCCGATGCCTCTGTGTTCCTTGCCGAACAGGCAATCTTCAATCCAATGCAATTCTGGACATTCGACCAAGTTTCAGACAGTTCAGCGTCCAGGTAAGATCTAAGGGTATGATACACTTGTGGAACGCGGTGGTGTAGTGGGTATACGTTCGTCGTCTGGCAGCCGAAGGGTTTCGGATTCGAATCCGTCTCAAGTCGCCGCGTAGGGACCTTTGGCAAGTCCTTCCAAATTCTTCGGGCCCTTCGGCGTTAAGTTCCGATGCAGTGTCCGCTCAGTAGGCCTAGTCTGGAGCGCCTCTGAGCAGTTAGCTTGGAGGGGCGATATAGAAATGGATAAATAAATTGATAGAAATAGACAATAATGAGTTCATTAATTTTTTATCGAGTTGTTGTACAGGAGGGCCGAAGATAAGGGTGCTATGCGTGAATTAGTTGAGGTTTATTTGTAGGCCTAGCCTATTACATGTGCAGTTTAAAAAAATTCTTGAAGGGGCACCCATACAAAAGTTCGATGTTTCAGTTTAAGATGTTAATAATTGCACATAATATAATTATATTAACCCATTTACCGCCGGAACAGGTTTAAACGAATTGCTGGTTTAGGCCTATTATGTGTTTGACAGCTTTTACTTTATGAAAACTTCTATGATCAAGAGATGAGCTTACACAAATTGCTGCATTAACCGAAAGAATCCAGATTTTGAAAGCAGGTCAAGTGTAAGCTAAACATATCAGTTAATTAATATATCGAGCACGTGACTGAGCGAACGTTTGTTTATTTTAGGGTTTTATGTTTCAAACGATAAATTTATAGTTGCACATGTAATAAACTACTACTAGCCTACTACTACTACTAGCAAACCTAAAAAATTAACTCTGTTAACCATCCAGCACCACCAGTCTACGTTTTCCATTTCCATTGTGCCAATCTTCTTTTAGTCACAGTGGAAATGGAAAGCACTTCATAATCCGCAGTCGTCAGGCTGGACTCGTTCTTGAGACGAAGGACCGACTCGCTTCCGCTTCGTCCCTCGTCGTCACTGGATTTCGAGAGGAAAACGGCAGCAGAACCTCCGCGAATCAGCTTTTCTTCGTCGATGAAGTGACCGGAACCATCCGCACAAGCGTCAATAATTACTGTATGGACCTTGAAGATGGCGGTAAGGTCAAGGCTGTTGGAATGGAAATTGGCTAGATGATGATGATGATGACGATGATGGTGGTGGTGGTGATGGTGGTGGTGGTGGTGGTGGTGGTGGTGGTGGTGGTGGTGGTGGTGGTGGTGGTGGTGGTGGTGGTGGTGGTGGTGGTGGTGGTGGTGGTGGTGGTGGCGGCGGCGGCGGCGGCGGCGGCGGCGGCGGCGGCGGCGGCGGCGGCGGCGGCGGCGGCGGCGGCGGCGGCGGCGGCGGCGGCGGCGGCGGTGGTGGTGGTGGTGGTGGTCGTGGTGGTGGACGTGGTGGTAGTCGTGGTGGTGGTAGTCGTGGTGGTGGTCGTGGTGGTGATGGTTGTGGCGGCGACGACGATGATGAATTTCAAAAGACTTTCTTATCTGCTTACTTACATACCCGATTGTGTGACTTACATGTACATACCTAATCGTGTGCATTTCAGATGACGGTAGCTTGATCGTCAATCCATACGATCCGTACAGAAAGACTCAACAATGGCGGATAACAGGAAAAAAGATCTTCTGTCGTCAACACACTGACCTCGTTCTCACCTTGGATTCTGGCGACGCCAAGAAACCAGGGAGAAAGGTTTCCGCACGGAAGGATGAAAACATTGACAGCCAACTCTGGGACATCACACACCAGTATGACGCTACATCATTTGTATTATTACAGTCATACATATTAAATTAATTTAAATTCAAATTATGTTCTGGACCAACAAAATAAAATTATGGCGGAGAGTATTATTCAGCGTTATTTGAGGTTGTGAGGAGAAACCCAGAGGGGATGGAGATTCCTGCTAATACTGGACCACCCAGTAATCATGCAAAAACAAAACACAATAGCGCACGACAGTACATACAATTAGCTTACTGGAACACAAAGATAATCAGAAAAACTTATCTAAAAATATCTAAAATATATGATTCTGAAAGTCTGTCCTTTGTAGATAATTACGCTCCCTAGCAAAATGCAGTTAGTGTTGTCCATCATCGTATTTGTTAACTACATTTAATTACCGGTACTGTGTTTAATTATTCATTGTGAAAGTACCAATAGGACATAATATCTCTCTGTTCTTTAATAGAATCAGTTAATGAATTGAGATAAATAGAAACAAATTTAATTGAATTAAAACTTTTACAATAATATTCTCTTGTCAATAATTAGCTGTGAAGACCTTGAGTATTTTACTTGCAGGCCAGCGAAATGTTTCGTCGTAACGAGTCAGTTGAACGGTAAGGTGCTTGACGTGAAAGGCGGTGATGCAAGCCCAGGCACGAAGGTCATCATGTACGACAGGAAGACGGAATTGGACGACAACCAAATCTGGTATGAAGATGAAAACGGAGTTCTACGGTCGAAACTCAACGGATTCGTCATGGAATCGCCAGCGGGTATTGTATTGCATTGCATTGCATTGCATTGCATTGTATTGCATTGCATTGCATTGCATTGCATTGTATTGCATTGTATTGCATTGTATTGCATTTCATATGTGAATTTATGTGGTGCCTATCGCAGTGCAGACCAAGACTGATTTTATTAGACAAATTTACAGAAACAATTTGAAGTAACCTAATTAAAGTGAAGCTACCACCTAAGCTTACTAGCCTACAATATACGATTATAAATTGATTCAATCATTGATTCAAACCTCAGACTGACTAAGTTAAGCGTATGTACATGTATAAATATATAAAGGCATGATTAAATAAACTCTTAAGGCCTATTTGTAACTGCCTAACCAGAATCCCTAAAAACCGCAGGAGTCTGAGTATAATTATGTCCAAATTTCTATCGGCGGAACTGAATGTCAATAGACCCTACCATGATTTCTTCACACATCTAGGTTATCTATAGGCCTAGTCTAGTCTTACTACATGCGTGACATAATTTTATGAAGTGCTGTACGTTTTTTGGATTTGGGCAATTGATTATGCCTACAGTGCGATTTACATTCATCCAACGAGTTACAGTACCATGCAATGTCTGCACTTTGGAATATTTCGCGAATTAGTTCGCTAGGTGGACCCTGCCTGAACCATGAATCCAGACGAAATAATTTTTTGTGAAAATTGAACAGTGGTAGAAAATGAAAGAAGTCCAGTGAGCATTGAGATACCTGTGAATAAGATGTTCCTCTACAACTTCTGGTGTTTTGGCGCTGAAAAGAACCTGTAGACTATCCTAAGGAGCCTGCTGTTATTCGTGGCTCAAAACTACATGCTAATGCGTTTAATTCTGATGTGTTGCTTTGCAGAGAAGCACGAAGCCATTCGTCTGAAGCCATTCAATCCGACGAACAACAATCATTACTGGATCGTCGTTGGTGATCGAATCCAAAATAAATACGACAACGGTGTCGTCCTTGATATTCGCGGTGAAAGCAAGAAGAACCGAGCGTCGCTTTGTGCTTACAAGTTCACAGGAGGAGAGAACCAAAGATGGACGTTGGAGTATGTTGTTTAGCCGAGGTTGTTGTTGTTGTTGTTGTTGTTGCCTATCATCAGTCGACGAGACCCAATAATTGGGTTTATTTCACAGACCGTTTCTTTGGACAAAGGAAGCTGTATTGCAACAGTTATTAAGCTTATTCCATAGAGATAAAGACAAAGTGTAAATTTTTAATCGTGGACAAGTTAAATTATTTGAAGATATTCCGCACCGTTTGACTTTATCGTTGTTCTTAACATCCTAAGTAGCGTTTAAAAGACGCTGGATGAATATGCTAGGCCTAGTCATTGCCTTCTAGTGTAGGCTATCTAGAATTCTAGTGTAGGCCTATCTAGAAGGCAATGACCTGTAGTGCTAATTCACGAAAATCTGATTCACTAGCGCCTCGTAGCGAACCGGTTTTTTGTCTTTCCATCATCCCACCTACTGTAGCACGTCAAGTTAGAATATTATGTGAGGTTTTATTTTCGTGTGAATGTATTCATTCTTGGTATTCTGTCACTCAAGTCCTGCATCGCATACCAGTAGCCTATTTAATAACCGGTCGCCAATGAATTTATTCGTCATAATATTCACAGATAGCCTAATCACGAAATTTAGTAGTAGGCTATATTGAAACAGTAATCTATCATGCACTTTGGCGCTCTAAATTATTTGCCATTGCATGGGAAAATCTGTTTAAATAGAAGTGGGATTGATAAAAACATTATTGCTGAAGTTCGAGCTGAATGATTGGCAATAATCGATATTTACATAGAAGTTGAACCAATAAAAATGCCTACTGCTGAAATAGAAGCTAAGCGGATTAAAAGAATTCTTGCATAAATGGAGGTGGGATTAGTGAAAAGCAGCGGCGCCGCCAGGATTTTATTTCTGTACGCACAACTTGCACAAAATAATATGAAGCGAACAGCGATCGATACGAGCTTATATTCAGGGGCGGATTCAGGATTTCTGGTTAGGGGGGGGGGGCGTAAATACCACCAATCCAATCCCATATATATACATATATACATACAGTGCTTGTGCCAGGACGCTGTATTGTAGGCCTAATTGGTGGTCAGTGGCGGCGCCGAAGGCGGGAAGTTGCGCGTGCCGAAGGCACGAAGCCCATCCCGACTAGGGGGTCTGGGGGAGCGTCGTAAGCTACCCCAGCGGGGTCTGGGGCGAAGCCCCAGCGACCAGCGCATTTTTGGCTGTTTCGACCTTAAATGGAGCCATTTTTAGGCTCTTGTTTGCCAGCTATTAATTTTGTGAACGACAAAGTCGCGAAATTTTTAAGAATAAGTCATTTTTCAGTGTCGCAAGCTACCAGGATAACAATAAAAATCAAAATGTTATTGTAAAAGAGAAAGGTTTTGTCTTTACAGTAAGCTCCCCCAGCGGGGTCTGGGGGCGGAGACCCAGCGATCAGCGCATTTTTGGCTGTGTCGACCTCAAATGGAGCCATTTTTAGGCAGTCATGTTGAACCTATATAATACATCTTTCTTTGGGCGCATAACGTATAGGTAGGATAGATCTATAGGATTCTCTCGTGGTAATATGGCAATTCAAACTGTCACCCAATAAATTTAGACCATGTGACAATTATATAAAAGTTTGCGCCCCTAGAAAAATTCCTGCGGACGCCCATGTTAAAGGCTTCAAATTATTACCCCCTCCTAAACATTACCCCCCCCCCCCTGCAAACTGTAATTTGCATCAATCGTCGCATTTATTGGACTAAAAATATCAGAAAAATAATCCCGCTTCTTGTTTTGGTCTGAAGATTTTCATCCGTTATCCCACTTCGTGGTTTGGTTTGTTAGAAATATTTTCATCTGTAACTAAAATACTAAATCGCCGCTGAAGTTACATGGAGAAATGGCTTCGAGGCTATTATTTTTTCCGAGTAAAATATTGATAACAAACCACAGTGGGATGACGGATAAATCTATGCAAATCTAGTGTCCGGGGGTAATCTGAAACCGGTTACGGTACAAGTTACCGGGGGTGATGTTTAGGAGGTGCAATTTGATACCTTTAGATCGGCATATTGCTATGCTATCGTCGCCTTGAAGCCGGAATTTTCCAGGTTCGAATCCACCTCGCCACGTAAGGACCTTGGGCAAGTCCTTCACTCACAATTGCTCAGCGCCTCGGCCGGAGTAGAGAGCTTGAAGGGGCGCTATAACCAGTGGCGGATCCAGAACTCTTCCAAGGGGGGGGGGGGGGCAAAAATCTTAGAACCTGGGATGGGACAGGTGAAACAAATTTCGAAATTTGGTTGTTGGTCGAAAATAAATAGGGATCAGTCTTTGGCTGAAGTACTTTTCATCCGCCAAAAATAGTTGATGAGGTTTTTTTTAGTCATCTGCCAAATTTTTTTTCGAGAAAATCATACCATTTCATCCGCCAAAAAAGTTGATGACCTTTTTTTTACTCCTCCACTTGAAAACCGACTGGGGGGCCACGTCCCATGCCATTTTCCGAATAGGGGGGCAATATGCCATTACACCCATATGCATATTGCTAATTTCATACCAAATTGGGGGGGGCCACGTCCCATGGCAGTTTTAAATGGGGGGCCATGGCCGGATTGCCCCCTGGATCCGCCTCTGGCTATAAAAAGTGCACATAAAAACACATACAAACAAAAATTAAATTACATTTTTTTTAACGGTTTTACATCCAGGAATTCCAGGATCCATAGACCTCTAGGGTCTAGGCAGCTATAAGCATTTTCTCCGATCCCAGGTGACTTTAGCAAAAAAGGCGGAGCCATGTAAAACTTCGCCTCCTAATTTGCTGTATATGGGTCAATGTAAAAATAGACTGACCACGCCTCTCGTCCGTCTTTCAGGGATTGTTGATTTCGTTCGGCACACACGTGTCCGCCTACTTTTGAAGTAATTTAGGCAATAAAATGTCAGTTTGTCGTAAATATGTCATGGAAGCAGCACGCGAACGTCTAAAATACGGAAGGTAATGTACCTAGGTTATCTATCGTCGAATTGGTCTAAATTATTCGGCAAAACTGTAGTATCGAGACCGAATGTCGCTTACGGTCAGGTGTGGCGTCGTTTAGGGTCAGGTTTGGCGTCGTTTAGGGTCAGGTTTGGCGTCGTGAGGGTCAGTTAGGTCAGGTTAAGCGTGGTGAGGGTCGGTTAGGTCAGGTTACCCGTCGTGAGGGTCGGTTAGGGTCAGGTTAGGCGTCGTGAGGGTCGGTTAGGGTTAGGTTTAGGGTTTCGGTTAGTCTTATAGGTTTAGGGTTATAGTCGTCAATCAGTCGCCGATACTATAGTTTGCCAATAATAATAATAATAATCAATTATTATTCATTGCATGACATTCGCGGCCTTATTTTCAAAAACATACTTTCAATAGTCGCTGTTTATCAATTTCAACTTCAATATTATTTCCTTTATTCGGCGTATTTTTCGTCAAGGCGACGTTGACTCTTTCATCTACTGCCCTTTTCAGTGGTAATCATTGCTGTGTTGACTCCTAGATATATTGTCCTTTTGCGTCGCTAATGAGGTTGCTCCGGATTTGGACCAATCACAGAAGCGATATCAGTCCATATTGCTAAAGTCACCTGGGATCGGCGAAAATGCCAGCTATAAGACGCTCAATACCAAGATGGCTCTCTATTATAGTGTAAGTAAGTAAGGAAGTAAGTATATTCTATAGATTATAAAATTTCAATAGAATTTAATCGCTAATAATAAATTTACAATTTGTGAAAAAAATTTTTTTTGCCTTTCCGCGCTGTACGCACTTGCGTAAGTGCGTACGCCTAACGGCGCCCCTGGTGAAAAGGATTACCGGTAATTCCAAAGCAGAGCTAGGATTGATGAAAACCATGGCAGGTAAATAACCCGGCCACTAATAGGCCTAATCCGCAAAACCTACGCAGTGGCCCAGCTTGTATGCTTGTAAGAAATAGGGCTATCGTGCTTCTCACAACAAAGGTTAGCATGCATCGGAAAACACAATATTTTCAACCTTTTTTCTTTGCAACATTTTATTTTCTTTACGGAAAAATTTCATGCTGAGAAAGCCTATAACATTGTTAGAAGCGTCGCGTTACATGATATTATTTCTGAGAAGAAACCATGACGTATGAACGCACACAAATTGATTTGATGTCAGGTATAATTGCGTTTAGTATCGATAAGATCCTGCTCTTGTCACAAGTGCAGTAAACGAAAGTGTCTTCGCCCACATCTAATTTTTGCCTGTAATCAATAGCAGACATTTTTCCAATGAACGTCCAACGTTGGCATACCGCGTTTTTGCAAGTTCAATTAAGCCTAATAAATTCTGTTGACGCCGTTTATTATCCTAGACTAATATGCATTTCATGAATTTGTACAAGGCCTATCCTGGCTGTCATTTGTATGCGAAGCGCCCTTCAAGCTACCATTGCTAGGCCTATTAATCATAATAGGCCTATTATTGTAATTATTGCTATCAGTATTATTGTTGTTGTTATTTTTATTGTTAATTCGGATGACCATGCGAACCTGGGTACGAATTCTAGGAAAGGTGAATCTTGTGTCTTGGCTCACCAGGCTCACCGCAATAATGATTCCCCTTTTCTTTTGTCAGCCTTAATTATGAGCATCCGCTCACAATCGAAAATAATCCACCGTCGGTTTCTCGCTTCTCCGTCCAGGATTATACAAGTAGTTGATGATATTCAATATGTTCACCTCCTCTTACTTTCTCGCATCCATTGTTCATCCTTCTTTGCTCAGACCTTGTTTTCCCCCCTTTTATTTCGCTCTATATAATTCTCTCTCTGCTTTCCATCCTCTCTGTCTGTCCATCTTTATTCAACCATTCTTCCCCAAACATTACTCCCATGTCTTCTGTCATTCAGCCTTCCATTTCCTTCTCCTACCTTTCCATCTTCCTATAGGCGTAGGGGACATTCCAGCAGTGGGGGGGGGGGCAAAATGAGACTTTTGTCCGGCAATTTTTTTTGTTATCCGGCCAAAATTTTAAGAAAATTCTCGCTACGTTTCCCCGAAAACTCTGACAACCTTTTTTAGTCATCCGAAAACATTTTTACGTTTATTTTCCGGGTCTGCAATCAGACTTGCCCGAAATTTGGGTGGAGGTATTTGCCCCCTCTGGACCCCCGTCTCCTACGCCTATGCATCTTCCTCTTTCTGCTTGCATTCGCACTCTTCATTTTTCTTTCATTCGTCCACAAACATCCCCCAGTCTGCTTTCATTCACTCCCTTCCATTTTCCTTTCCTATTCCCCTTCCACATTTACCGTCCCACCCTTCCTAACTCCCATCCACCCTCCCTCCATCCCACCCATTCTCTTCCATCCTGCCGTTCTACTATACAGCAGCGGTGAGAACGTAAACAAGTCCTGGCTGCGACGTCGGCGTCGGCGTTCGCAGCGTCCGTTGACGAAGCGCCGCTTAAGCCTGCAGTCGGTCGGTCAGTTGGTATAAAACGTTGACGTAGCCATAGCTTCGTCCAACGTCTCTCTTTGCTTTCTCAGTGTCCGTCGTTTCTACAGAAGCCATCAAGCCACCGTCTGAATCAGTCTATCGTCGACTCATCGCAAAGGCAACACTGAAGCTGCAGCACTACTTGCGACCACCGATCGTCATTCATCACCGGCTGACTAAGCAAGTGGACTAAGAAGAAGGGACAAAGGAATTGCAGGTATGTTGGCTGACGACAGCGTGTTGAACGGGGAAATCGATATGAACTTTAAATCTGACGATTGCTGGTACTAAATGTGACCTGTGTTGAAAAATGAGTTGTTTGTATTGATGTCATGTACATGCAAATGCCCGTTGGCTTAGAGACTGTACATTATTGTGTATCGAATTTTATGTTAAACAATCCTGAATAATAATTATCGAGTAAAGTAAAGCGAGGAGTAGCAACTTCTAGTAAAATGAGATAAGGCCAGTAAAGGCACGATAAGGCAAGATAGGCTTATTCACCGAGCAAAAAATATTAAAAACTTCCACTAGCGGGGAGGTATTTCATTCTCGATCCCCCAACCTTAAAAGTGAAAGCTAATACCCACAGAGTCTCTTACGCATTATTCCTCCAATGTGTCACTCTGTGTCCAAACAATTCCGTCATACAGCGTTGAATCTGCGAAGGCAGCGAAGTGTAGACAAACGGAGTGTAGACAAACAGAGTGTTACAGTAGACAAAAGCTGTGAGACTCAGTGTTTAATCTAGTCCCCGCCCGCTGGGGGGGGAATTCAGGTTTCTGGGGGGGGAGACAATCGAGCGTCCGAAGGACGCTCGTGAGGCGCGTAGCGCCGAGACCCGCAGAGGAAGGGGTATGGGGAGGGGGATGTGCCCCCTCCCCATCAGAAACTTTTTGAATTTCCACATTGCAATGGTAGCATTTTAAGGTAACATCTTAACAAAATACCTGTACTTTTTCAGAGCCCCATCAGAAACTTTTCAAATTTCCACATTGCAATGGTAGCATTTTAAGGTACCATCTTAACAAAATACCTGCACTTTTTCAGAGCCCCATCAGAAACTTTTTGAATTTCCACATTGCAATGGCAGCATTTTAAGGTGTCATCTTAACAAAATACCTGTACTTTTTCAGAGCCCCATCAGAAACTTTTTGAATTTCCACATTGCAATGGTAGCATTTTAAGGTACCATCTTAACAAAATACCTGCACTTTTTCAGAGCCCCATCAGAAACTTTTTGAATTTCCACATTGCAATGGTAGCATTTTAAGGTACCATCTTAACAAAATACCTGCACTTTTTCAAAGCCCCATCAGAAACTTTTTGAATTTCCACATTGCAATGGTAGCATTTTAAGGTATCATCTTAACAAAATACCTGTACTTTTTCAGAGCCCCATCAGAAACTTTTTGAATTTCCACATTGCAATGGTAGCATTTTAAGGTACCATCTTAACAAAATACCTGTACTTTTTCAGAGCCCCATCAGAAACTTTTTGAATTTCCACATTGCAATGGTAGCATTTTAAGGTAACATCTTAACAAAATACCTGTACTTTTTCAGAGCCCCATCAGAAACTTTTCGAATTTCCACATTGCAATGGTAGCAATTTAAGGTACCATCTTAACAAAATACCTGCACTTTTTCAGAGCCCCATCAGAAACTTTTTGAATTTCCACATTGCAATGGCAGCATTTTAAGGTGTCATCTTAACAAACTGCCTGTACACTTTTCAGTGCTTATAAGAGTGGACTTCAATAAATATAAGCAACACTTAGCAAATATTTTTTGGGGAGGGGGGTTATTTCCACACTGTAATGGTAGGCCTCCTCTTTTAAGGTGCCATTTTAGCAAAATAACTCCATTAGACTATTCAGTACTGATAAAAAAAGTGTTTTAGGATCTAATATAATATATGATTATAATTACAATAAAAATATCTTTATGTATCGAGTTCAGCAGCTCAGTTCTCCTGTTGCTGAGTTATTCTAATGAATAAATGCAGACATGAATATAATAGTAGCCTATATAAGCTGACTTTTCAGCACTATATCAGTTTAACCCTGTTCCCAAGATGGTCCTGAATTGCTGACCAGGACATACTTTCTGAAATCATATTTAATGGCACACAAACCAACCAAGAACTAATAAACTACCGGTGCCAAATTCAAGAAACCATGTGTAGTAATGATGTTGTTTTTAGGTTTTACTATATATGTGTTCAAATAATAGGACCAAACATTTTGAAATTTTAGGCCTACAGTTTAAAATTTGAAGGATACCACTTTTGAGAAACCATTCAGTTGTACAAAAGTAGTATTTGTACAAATATTAGCAGTAAGTTATTCTAATTTTAGCAGGATTGTGTCATATATTATAATAGTAAATAATAACATTATAACCATTGACCATAATATGGTAATATTATAATGATAAATAATAATAATATTACAATATATTATAACAATTCACGTAATACGATGATGTAAACAACAACTAAAACTATAAGCATTTTGTCAAATTTTCTGGTGTGGACATCATATCTGTTTTTAGTTGTGCAAAAATAGTGTTTATACAAATATATACAGTAAGTTATACTAATTGCAACATGATAGTATCATACATGTATATAATAATAGTAAATAATAAATAATCATATAATAGTAAATAACATCACGGTGTATTATAACACTTCATATAAAACAACGATGAAAATAGTAACTAAAAACCAATATCATTTTGTCAAATTTTCTGGGGGGGGAAATGTCAATCCTGGGGGGGGAACTTTCCCCCCCCAGAGACGTCTAGATTAAACACTGTGTGAGACTGATTGCTGCAATGAACGAAAGTGAACGAGAAATAATTGGAAGTTGGCGCGGAAGTTATATACAGTCATGCAGGTCAAGAAGGACACTTCTGATGACTGTGTATGCATTCAACACCAATGCCTCAGCTACACAATGTCTCACATAAATAATGTCGTGTGAAAACTGTGTATAGTTCATAACAGTGAGACAGAGAAATATTGACTGATGATTTTGTATTGATGCCTTGACCAATGTATCCGTTACACTGTAACTGTTGCCACGTTCTATAGATATTGCAGATAGCTGCGATGATAGATGGTTTATTTTGTGGATTCTGACTTGATCCAGATATATTAAATGAGATATACATGTATGTTTTGTGGATAATTATTTCATAGGTGCAGAGGCACTTGGATAAACATTATAATTTATGACTCATGGACGGTATTGTATACTAGGCCTATGTGTAGATGTAAATACATGTCGACATATTTTTCATACAGAGAGCGCATAGAGTGAGATATAATATATTTGGAGATCTCTGTCATACATGCAAAATTGCATACATTTAGATATAATAATATATCTAAATATATGCATGTTATGTAGGCCCTATTGTTCGGGTGTTTAATTGATATTGTATAGACATCATGGATATACGTTTCACAGAATATTGTAGGATATAGGCCTAGACATAGTTATGGATAAATGCCTCATAGATTATTGTTCTAAAGATATTTGAAGTTATGAATCGAGGCTATTGCATAAAATCTACATGATATCGATACATCGCGTGTGCCCTGCTTTACTTAATACCCGGCTGTTTCAAAGACCAAACACTTACTGCTGACAATAATCACACAAAGCAATTCGATTCATTTCTGAGTGCAATTACATGTATACGTCTTCACTTGAGTGAGCCGTGAACAACAATTCCCTCCAGTATATTTTCACTGCACGCTATGACCTGCTGCTGTAGCCTGAGCTCTGAATTTCTGATGCTCTGAAAGCCTCCTGGGATGAAGTTGCTGTGCACAGGAACCGGTGTCCCGGTGCCAATCTGTGGCATGCAACCCGTTTGTCTTTGATGGTAATTGAATGATTGAATGATTGATTGTTTGGCTGGTTAACTGATCGAGTGCTTAGACGTTCCAACACAGCAAGGCATACGTGTACATGTAATGCTAAGGCTACAGTGTGGGACTGTGGGTGCAAAAGGAATAATTATGGTGAACGTTCACTGATTTAATTACCAAAGCTCTTCCATTTTTAAAGTGTTCTCTTGGCTTTGACCAAACATTTTGTGGTCCACATAGTAATTATATTATTATTCTGCACGATAGTACCAAGCCGCATCAGTGTCTTGCAAGGTTATTGTTACATATCTATGAGTATTTATAGATCTACGAAATATCGATCTTCTAAAAGCTCCAGCTGTATGAAATATCGATGTTGCATGTCTTCAAATATTATGTAGGCTATCGATCTTTTCAACATTTTCTAAGATCTATGAGAGTACGATGGCACAACTACTAGCCTAATTTTCGCAATAGGCTATTTACGGAATCTGAAAGACACCCCACAGTGGGCCACAGATTTAGGCATTTGTCCAGGAATTGCTTTGATTGATGCAATATTTGTGGAACATCTCTTAATCAATCAATCAATCAATCAATCAAACTATCAATAAATCAATCAATCAATCAATCAATTAATCGTCTTATCGTAACCAACTGTTACAGTTGTGACAACAATCTATCCCATTCCATTCTAAAATATGCTGCACTATTTTGTTGTGTTCTTTTACATTTTGCTTCGTTTCTTTCAATAATTTAAATTCTATGCCTTTCTATTCTGATAAAAAATCTGTCTATTAGAATACCTGAGCCCAGACAATTTTGCTTCTCTACAACTCTACGTGCATCTATTCAACAATACTTCATGATAATCATTTTCATTTATTCTTAAATGTCTCCAGAGGAATTCAATCATTCTGTAACATCTTTTGAACCATACAAAATAATATAAGCTACTGAACATCAGATCAGGCTGTAGTACCGTGCAAAACATTCCTGTGTTTATGCTGTCGTGCAAATGTAACGGAAAAGCTCCACATCTAAGCCACAACTCAGGAGCGTCCATGACTTTTTTCCATAATTGTTGTTTAACAAGACAGTCGATTATTGACCTTTGAAAAACCTTTTCTTGGCATTAAAACGAAAGGGTTTTTCGCTAGCTTTTAGGTAGGCAGTCTCTTCTTGACTTTCAACGGGAGAGTCTCTCCATACTTATATGAACCTTAAGTCAAGAAATGGATCTAGAAAATTTTACAGTCTGCCTCTAATAAACTGCAATTCCTCATTTAGCGAGTTCCTTTAAGTTAGAGCATGGTAACAAAAGCTACAAGAAAACAATTACACAATCAAGCACCAAAACAGCGAACAAAGTGACAATAACAATGCTAATAATGATAAATAAAATAATAGTACTAAAAATAGTAGGCCTAGGCCTAATAAGTAGTAATAATAGTAATGAATAAACAACAATAATAAAATTATGATGATAGTAATATTTTTTATTTCGAGGGGTCATTGATTCCTCGGGTAAAAAGCAATAATATTAATCGCTATGCCTTCTAGTATGGCTATAGTAGCTGTTGCAGTAGCATTAATGGTAGCAGTAACAATAGTGGATTTTGCTGCAATGGTAACAATAACTTAACTATCTGCAGTAGTGACACAGCTTCTAAGGAAAATCATCATGCCCATGATGATTTTCCTCATGCCCATGATGATGTTCATCATGCCCATGATGATTTTCCTTCTAAGTTGTGCCACTGTGCCTGGATCACTGAAACAACTGTGCTTCATTGCCAGACACAAATATCTTCGACCGTCGTGATTACATTAGTGTCTGTATCCGTCAGACACTGATCTTAGGCTTGCAGAGGAGTATGCATTACGGCGGATGGTGCTGCTTACTGAGGCGTGTTTGTGACGTGTTAATCGGATCTGCGGTCGGTGGCTCTACATGACATTCATCATCCGCGATCCAGGGTAGCTTTAAGCAGATTGCTTCGTCGACTGCAGTGCAGTAGGACTTGCCAATGATCGGGACATAATAACAATGCAGTCTATGTATATTGGATAGTCTCCGTCTACATTGACGGTCGGTTATTACATCGCTATTCGTCATAGAACCAGTCAATGCATTAGATCATGGACGGAAGCAAAATAGCCTGGATTCAGGTGTTCTAATGGGCATTACCAGAGTAGAATATATATATAATAGAATTTGATTGAGTGAATTGGACGGAGCTGGGCTGAATAGAACACAGAATAGAACAGTATGGAACAGAAATGAAGGGATTAGAATTGAGGAGAAAATAATGAAATAGAATAATATTATAATGGAATCGAATGCAATAATATTGCAATGTATAGGCCTATTATAATGGGCTTCAACAAAATATAATAAAATAAGATCCTGTGTCCTTGAATTTAATGCAATATAATAGAATAAAATGGAGAGGAATAGAATGGGTTAGAATAGAGTGAAACAGCACAACTGTCATGTCACAATGAAATAGAATGGTATAGAACAGTGAAGAGGAAAATTAGGCCTATATGAATTCAAGCAATGAAGCAAATTTTATGGTTTATGGTACCGTACAAGTTTAAAAGGACGTGAAATGGAACCGTATGCACACAGCATAGCCTACATGAAGAAGGTTTTTGCCGTAACGTCTTTAGTTGACTTGCAACTTGCATCTCTTATGCGATATACACGAGTATAGCCTACCGTTCGTTTATTCCGTTGGGGATCAAGTAGCGCCTGACTCTGGACGGTCGGTCGGTCGTTGGTCGGTCGTTGGTCGGTCGGTCGACTGTTGATCTAATTAGAAGAGGAGAATTACTTGATTAGAATCGATTGGAGATTCTGCTTTCCATGTGAAAGACGTAGACAAACATTAATGTTGGCAAATGTCGTCGAATTAACGAACGATGGTCGCTGTATATTAATACTGACAACTCGAGCTTTGTAAGTTGTGGCATAGCATTTATTATTGCGAGTCTCGGTGGTGCTGTGGTTGGTGTGGTGTCTTGGAGTCGCAGGGTTCCAGGTTCGAATCCACTGCAAGCCACCGCGGTAGCAAGTCCTTCGTTGGCAATTGCTCGTGCGCTTCGGCGTCAAACTCAGTGTTCGTGTTAAAGTCGGGAGCGCCTCTGAGTAGTGAGCGTGAATCGGTGCTATGGCAAATGCGAGAAATACATTTTGTAAAAAATGAAATAAATATTGCGATATACTGTAGCTCGGTGAGCATTAGTTTTCAACATTGCATTTTAGAGGTCTGAAAAATTATTGTGTTCACTTCCACTGTATTGTATTGCTCGATGTTGTATTGGTTTAGGGATATATTATCTATGCTGTATTACAATGTATTGGCTGCGTTGGTGAATTTACATAGCGCATTGTCGACTTCCAGACACGTTTGAACATGTTAGTGACAGGGTTTCCTTTTCAAAACATTTCCTTGTGAGACACTATTTCCTGTTCTCTAAAAAATAGCAGTAGGCCTAGTGGAATAAGTGGGCGATTTTCCCATACAGAATTCATACAGTGCCTAGCAGATGTGAAGGACAGGCGCATACAATGACGGAGACGTAGGCCTATTGCAATGGAAATTTCGTCTGGTCGCGAAATAGACAGAGAACGTTCGTGTAGAAATCTACTGTTTTGAAAATACATATTGAAATGTTACAAGGAGAAAGAGTATTGATTAGAAATTCAGCTGCATCTATCAAAATGGCGGCTATGGACATCGTAAAGTCAAAGCCAACACCAAAGACATCATTTTGAACATACCGGGCGGGCCAAAAAAGACACCCCACGGTCTATTGCAAATATCTTGGCCAGAAATAAGAATTTCGAAATGAAATTGTAAAGACTTAAACACTTCATATTTACACATGATGGTCAAGTTTCGTCAAAATATTTCAAACAGAACAAGAGTTACAGCACTTTTTTGAGGCCACCCATTTTTTGGACGATTCGAAATCGTAACGCAACAAACGTAGCAAAAAACCATTTTATTATTATTTATAAATTATTCTTAGTGATATTCTAAATTCTTACTTCTGGCCAAGATACTGTAAAAAAAACCTTAGGGGTACTTTTTTGACCCACATACATACAGTGTACAATCATATACATAGCCAATGCTATAGACCTAATATTATGCCAACACACATGTCATAGTTTTGATTATGACAGCTTTGAAAATAATTATTAACGTTTACGTTATGATTAGACTACGCGTGTTTGTGCTAATGCATAGATATGGGCATCAACTTATGATTATTAGCCTACGTAAGCTTGCATTATAGTCTGTGATCAATCGGTGTGGTATTTGATTGCATTTGGGTCTAATGAAGAATTCCCGTTTGTTCCGTTTGTTCCGTTGGAAGTCTCTGCTCCGAATTCTCCAGACACTCATTAGCAAAAGCTCTCTAGTCATCTGTAGTCCGTCCACAGCAACCGGTTCCTGCTTACGTAGAGTGGGGGCATGACCCCATGTCTCGCCGTTGTGGTGCTCTCACCTCACGATACTAAATAAGAAAACGTGGAGGAGCTGCGACCGGAAATTGACCCATCGTCATCATAAGGAGCTGCAGAGCTGCAGCTGAGGTCTGTGCACCGGACAACGACATGCAATATGCATACATTGCATAGCCACCATGAGTTCATGGAGACCTGAAGGATGGTGTATGGACGCAAAGTTGAATGGTGCTTTTTTGTCTGCGACACCAGGTCCACCAATAGTTGGTGAACCTGGTCTAACATACAGAGCAGGACATTTTAATGTGCAGTTGTTAACTAAATGTGCAGTTCTAAATGGATTTGTGCAGTTGCAGAAGCACTTCTGTACACTGTACAGTTAAAACTAGTAAAAAGGTCATTGTAATTTGCATGGATGATGGGAAAGGAAAGAAGAAGTTGTGCAGTTCCAAAAATTCTTTAAAACAACCCTGATACAAAGAGCAGTAGTAAGTCCAGTCTAATAATCCAACAATTTTATTTGTACAGCCATGTCCCCGTGTAGTGTCGGTTTGTCGCATAGAAGGTTTTTGGCAGCGACACAGATTTCTCTTCAGTACAAACTGCATTGCTTTCTTTCCCACCAACTTCTCTCCTTATGAACATAAACATTAAATAGAGTGACATAACCTTACATAATTACAAGAGATGAACTATTATTATTTCACCATCATTAGCTTCACCAATATTCGAACTCTACAAGTGCCAGTCCCAAGTTTCGATGACGCCGTGTGTCACCGATAATGATCTTTGTCATCACAGTTTCGTCAAGCTGAACCTACTGCTTGCACCAAAACCAAACTATCATCCTTCTTCCAGTTTCACACCTTTTCCTTATTTTACAGGCGTCCACTCTCTTCTCTCTCTCTCTACATGTAGGCTACATGTATATGCACACCACTGTGTTGTTTGAAAGCGTCGACTTCTCCATAGATCATAACTTCACCGAGAATCCATAATCCACCGTATACAACAGTTGTACCGATGATGATGATGATGACGATGATGATGATGATGGCGTGATCGTTGACCGTTTGTCATTGCGGTCGATCTCTGCTTTCCGGCAAATTACGGTCGCTTCGGTGGCAACCCCCCCCCCCCCCCCCGTTAAGCCCTCCCCGACCCCCTCTGAAGGGCACCGACCGCAGAGCGGCGCTGTTTGTTGTACGTGGCCCGTCACCTGCCGACGAGAATCAGAAAATCAATATTACGTGTGGTGCAGCAGCCTGCGGTGGGACTTGTCAGCGGTAGGAGGCTTCAAATGCATAATCGAATCCTGGTTGGAATTGTCCGAATCGGATGGTGATTGTAGGTGTGCAGAGTGACAAAGGCAGAAACGGAGAGACGCAGACAGACACACATAGACAGAGACAGACAAACATACATACAGACATAGACAGGCAGAGAAAGAGGCACAGGCAAAGACATAAATGGAGACAGACCGTAAGGCAGAGAGAGACGAACCCTTAGGAACACACACTAGTAACAGGCAGAATGCATGAAGCCCTCTTAAAGTCGGATACAATAAAGTATTCGTTTTCTTCTTCTGTAGGTTCTCTGCCAAATGGCAGGCCCAGTAGTCCAATCTCCATCTTTCACACTGTTGTGCCATGTCCTTAAGTTCTCTGTATCCCTCTTCCACCATCCCGTCCAGCAGTTTTTGTCTAGGTCTTACTCTGTACCTCTTTCACTCCAATCTTCCTTCAATAATTATTATTTCTTTCCGCAGTGAGTTACCTCGCAGCAAATGTCCCACCCAATTCTTTTGTCTCATCTTTATTGTGTCTAGCAGAGATCTTTTCTCTTCTACCATAGTTAGTAGCCTATACTTCTGTCCACGGAACAGATAGTCTAGCAGGAAATTATTTTCTGTGTCGAAATGAAAAGCTGTTTAGCACAATCTTCGTAGCATCATAATCTCAGAAGGGTTGCCGCCTTTGCATGCAATTTCCTCCTTTTAAAATTGTCTCGCTGATAATATCGAGGAAATTGGATGACACTGTATACTTTCGAAGAAGGTAAAACTTCGGGTCTCGCTGCTTCTTT
>OX243825.1:29375566-29403066 GCA_945859605.1 Lumbricus rubellus
AAATGTTTGGCCTTCGGTTTGAGATCTACTAACCTTGCGCCTGTAATAAATTTATTATGATAATACTAGCACTAATAATTATGATAATAACAATAATAAATAATAAATATCATAATAACATTGATAATAAAAGTAACAACAAAATAATAATAATAATAATAATAATAATAATAAATAAATAAATAAATAAATAAATAAATAAATAAATTGATGCTTGCATGCTTACATAGCCTACACAAAGAAGCACCCATCTGCAAAGGCACAAGCAGCAGCAGCAACAGCCAGAAGCTGTACACGAGCTGATACTCGGTGCATGGCGCAACATAAATGTTCAGCCACAAACTGCACCTAATGGATGTCAGCGGGTTCTTTAGCATCCTTCACTTCATTACTGACTTTCCAACGGTCTAGACTGCATGCAGGGAAGAGGTATTCGAGACCATCCAGTCGAGCTTAACTCATCGCTTGACAGCTGCTGTTGAGTCAGCATTCGCTAAAAGCCCAGAGTTCGCAGAAATGATTTTCGCTCTGGCCAATTGCACTTGATATCAGCACGCCGAACAGTTTTTTTTATAGCGCCAGCATATGCACAAGTCCGCACAAACACACCACGGTAAAAGCAGAGGTATAAGTCTCATGGAGAAACATACAGAGGCAGACGTAGGCCCTACAACTAAAAAGACAAGACTGGTGAAGTAGCAATACAGACACCAACAGGCCTATAATAAGGAGGCAACAGAGAACACATTAGAGTAGAGTAGAATGGAGTGGAAAATAATGGAATATAATAGAATTTAAAAATGTAACGGACGGAAATGGGATAGAATGGAACGCAACAGAATGGAAAAGAACGGGGAAAAATGAAAATAGAAATAGTTGGGACTGAAGAGCATGAAACAATGTGCAGAATAGAATGGAATAGAATGAAATAAAATGAAATGGATTCGATGGCATGGAATATACTTGAAAGTAATGGAATAGCACATAATGAAAAATAATGGAATGGCCCAAAAGAGAATAGAATATGAAGGAATAGAATAGAATTGAATTCAATAGAATAGATTAGAATGTATTATAATGGAATTGATTAGAATAGAATAGAACAAAATTGAATATAGGATAATGGAATGGAATAGAAATAGAATGAAATGGAATAGAATTGAATAGAATATGAATGCAAACATGGAAGCAGACAACGAATCACTTAGAGTGTCATAATAATTTTAAGACGACAGACACCAACGGATACAGTCGTGCAAACATACAAACACGTACAAACACACGGACACAGACACCTACACACACACAAACACATAAGCAAGCATGCTTAGAAGGACAAGCGAAGAGACAAAGACGGACATCCATGCAGACGGGCATCGTCGTCGCATCAGTTTTCGTGATGAGAGCGAATTGGAAAACTGTTTTTGAATAATTTAGAATGCTAATATTCGGCAGCGAGGGAAAAACGTCGCAGAAGAAAAACGATTAGGTAAGTGGAAATGCATGTGTGTGTGTGTGTGTGTGTGTGTGTGTGTGTGTGTGTGTGTATGTTGTTGGTATGTACAGTATGTATGGTGCATTCATGTGTGCGGGAACTTGCATTCGAAGCTGCATTATACACATACGAAGGCCCACGAGCAGGCATACACTCATACTTTTATTAGGAATTTGCCAATAAACAACTTGCATTCGTTCTCATGGCCTGCACACCTAGAATAGCCTACCATGTTAATAGGCTACATACTTGTGTGCCCGTTATCGTAACTGCTCTCCATATTATTTTCTTTCCTCCAGACTGCAAGAGCGAATATTTAATTTGAATGAAAGTTAAAAGCATAGGAAGAAATAATATTATTTCCTTCAGATGCGAACATATCGATTCACATGCAAAGCATTTTATTCCGTATCCGAGTCTGAAGTCAAAGCTTCAGGTAGCGACGTCTTTGCTTCCAGCCAACTACACTGTAAGCAGATAGCAGCGGATGTTGTAAGCCATCTGGCTTAAGCGCTGCTTCCGTTGACATTCTATCGCCTGAGAGGAGTCTCACGTTTTCCAGAGAACGAAACATTGATTGCTTTTGAATTGGGTTTCCGTGAATTTTGTCCACAGTTGCAAGACCAGAATGATGCGAATGATGTTGGCGACTATTTTCGGCTCTTGTAAACAAGCATGCGTGCGCACGCGAACTGGCTATTAAATCTATGCATTCGCAAATGCAAGTTAATCATACATTCATTCATTAATTAATTCATTCATTCATTCATTCAAGAATTTCTATAGCGCCTCTTGAAGGAAACCATTCGGAAGCGCAACCGATACTAGCACGACAAAAACATAGTTTTGAATTGAATAAAAAAAGACTTCCACGGGAAGCAAGGCAGCTCCAGGAAGCAGGGAAGCTGTCGGAGCCCATTCCAGACTACTGGGCTCACCATGAAAAAGACTTGATTCTCCATAAATGCAGTTCGCACGAATGGAACCAAGAACACTCCATTCTGTGCAGAGAGGAAGGACCGGTGGCCTTGAATAAAAATGTATACCTGTGGAGCAACATACATGTAGCTCTTGCGGGTAGTTTGAGGCAATGCCAAACTGCATGACATGTCCGAAGCAGAGCTGCAGCGATCCTATAATAACAATGACACGCATTGGGTTGGAAGCCAATGCATAAAATTATGTTCATAACGCTCCGTCACTCAGCACGCATCATTCCTATCATCTCTTTGGCAAATTCGTCCAAATTTACCGAATTTACCCCGACCCACCCACCCTCTATAACAATCTTAGTGAGCATGGACCGCCATTTTGGACAATGAATCTGGATAATCAAAGTAATTGGCAAAAAATATCGTGGTTCGCAGAATGAAAAGCAAATAATCAACATTATTTTGAACAGGGTTACCATTAATTCCTAGCTTTTATTGGTGAAAGTATGGATAAATGGATAAGGCTCGAACTCGCTTTTGGGCTTTTAGCAAATTATACTCACATAAAAACAAAACCATTTCGATAAACATAGCCTACTTAATAAAAATTATGATATTATACGCTGGGTTGTGGCATTAAAATCTCCCCTTGCTTGCTGGTTCTCTTGAAATCACCCTGGCTGAATTTACCCCGTGGCCGGTGTCACGAAATAGAGTATCCCCCATATTAATAGTATCCCCCAAAATGAGGAAAAGTCAAAAATAACACTTCCGCGTGCATTTATTTTTGCAAATTAATTTTCATCTGCTTTGTTTTGAACAATGACACTAGCAGGTATGTTTATTCCTACTAGATAATTTGTTTTGCTTTGGTTTTATAACACTTAAAACATTTAAAACACTTTAAAACACTCGGAGACACTAAATAATTTCGAGTTGCCTTTCTCTGAGCATTGCTTAGGTCACTTAAAACAATTAGAGTGACTTTAAATTTTGATTAGAGTATAAATTTTTTAATTATACGCATTTTTCAAAAAATGGGATAGAATGGTTTATCCCCCCGGATAGTCTAGACCGGTTAATTCCATCCGGGGGGATAGATTAATTCATCCCCCCGGATAGCTTTCAGGGGGGATAATCCTTTTCATGACACCGGCATTACCCGGCTTCCCCCATCGCTAAATTAAATGTCAACATTTATTTACACCTACCATAATTTTTATGCTAAGCGACGTTAACCTTTCTTGAAAGTTAACTCTATTTGTTAAGACTAAAAGCACAAGTAAAAGATCAAACTGTCTGCAAATTATCCATCCTCCGGTAAATTCAATATTTCCGTTTGGGCAAAGGTGTTAGTGCGCATGTGCGCTCTGGTGTATAATTCCTGCGGCGCCTTTGTACTAAAAATAGGCGATGGCTTTGAAAGCTAATTAGCCGCAGGATGCTTTGTGAAGTCTGGCTTCCCGCTGAGTTTCGTTTCATCTTCTGCGTGTGTCGACTTCGCAGGAAATGATGTGAAGACACCGAAGAAAATAACGTTCACTCAATGACTCCAGCATTACCAAACATTCTTTAAAATGTCTATAATTATAGACTAATACATTACGCGATAATAATTATCAACCGTTAGCAATAATGTCGCCATCACCTCGTGCATGGTACCGTTGCTATGACCATGTTTCATGGCAGCGTTGTCATGCAAACGCCATCGTGTCTTTCTGTAAATGTATATCTGTGCACTCGTTATAGCGCTCCTTCAGGATGTCTACTCAGAAGCGCTCCCGAATACAGCGCGGACACTGAGTTGGAGCTTCACGCCGAAGCGCCCATAAGGCTTCAATAAGGCTTCTCCTTGCGCAGAAATAATTTAAGATGCTGCAATAAAAATGGACCCAATGTGTTACTTACTAATTAACCATTTTAACCACAGGTTTAATTATCTTCCCGGGCACTTTCATCACACGCTGGCCGTTAATGAGTAAAAGATTTCTTGCATGATATCATTTGGAAGGCTTTATGAAACTATGGAGAATGCATTATCAGCGTTTATTGACCATTTGAGATGTCACGCTACATCTAAGCACGGGCTACACGAAAACAAGATCATTTGCTTTACAAGTAGTTCTCATAAAACGTTTTGTTGCTATCTTAAAATATTAAAACCATTGCTAGGACTATAACAGTTCATATCGTCTCTGGTTGGTGAATCTCCAATGGAGAGCTAAAACGTCTTGGAACCTAAGGTGAAAATTCTTATGTCAGAAGGTTGCGAGAAAAGCATTTCGAGGAAACATATTTTTTATCCGTTGGACTAAATCTCTGTGTGATCTAGGCCTACATGTAGCAGTAAAACTTGTAGGGATATTTTGAGTTTGTTATTGATATGCAGAGAATCGTTCGTACTTAGGGACCTTGGGCAAGTCCTTCACTCGCAATTGCTCATCGCTTCGGCATGAAACTCCTCTTCAGTGTCCCCTCTGCATTCGGGAGCGCCTCTGAGTAAAGAGAGCTTGAAGGGGCGCTACAACAAGTGCACATAGGACAAACAAACAAGTGCACATTCACACAGTTCATGAATCCGAGGAAAGAGGACAGCAAAATCATTTCTGAAATCCGCGACGGACATGCAATGCCATCATTCTGCTGATATTTTTAGATACGCTTTCTGGTAGCCTAATGACACGGGAAAGGGGGAAGAATATTATTGTGAAAGGTAGACGCATAGAATGGATGTGTGGTAATGCAATATTCTATGCAGCCGAAAGACGAGATGGGCGAAAAAGAATTACATCAACATTGCATCAAAAACATTGCTGAGCATAGCACGGATAGCATACCGTAGCATGACATAATATTGTAGAACGTGGCAAAGCACATCATAACATAGCATGCCATAACACAGTATAGCGTAGAATAGCACATCATAACATAGCATCACATAGCATGACATGGTACAGTATAACATAGCATAATACAGCATATAGTATAGCACAACACAGTATAACATTATACAGCATAGCATAGCATGGCATAAAGCGACATAGCATGAAGAGCATAACATACATGTAACATAGCACAATATAGCACAGCATAGTATGACATTATCATAGCATAACATAGAATGGCAGAATAGCACAGCATAGCGCGACATAGTTCAGCATGACACAGCATAGCAATGCATAACATAATTTATCACAACATAATATGACATAGTATAATAGCATAACACAGCATAGGATGGCATAGAACAGCGCAGCATAGCGTGTCATAGCATAGCATAGCATGACACTCCCATAATTGAAGCCACGATCTAAAGATCACAAAATATAATCACAACTTTCTCTGCACGTAGTCCGTGAACGCCGCACACGTTGCATACAGTGTCTTAGTGTTAGATGGCAACGACCTTTTCGATGATTATCCTGATCATGTTTCTCTAGTGATTATTATTCGTTGCTGGTGATTTCCGTGTCATTTAGACGGGTTCAGGCAAGGATGTTTTGATGAACTTGAAATTTCAATCTACAGAGATGCCTATGTAAAAACAGATGTTATTAACTCATAATAATATGAGAAACAAGAAACAGAAGATATTAAATAGTCGAAGAAAAGCACAAAGACAATGAAGAAAAAATTAATAAGGAGGTGAACTAGAATTCCTCATTCGACAGACACAGACAGACAGACAATTAAGAGGACTAGCAAAGAGACGGACAGGAGACAGACGGACAAAAGACGGACATAGAGACGGACGGTGGAAGTTATAATGGAAGCTAAGTTTATATAAAACGAACAAGGTGGAAGCATAATTATATCGCCAACAGGACGACAGAAAACGCCACAGCCAGGGGCAGATAGAAGGAGTGAAAAATAGGGCGACATGAACGGACATGGGCAGAGGTAACTCGTTGCCTTTCCTTTGATATAAGTCTCCATCTAATTAATCAAATGCCTTAAATCCTCTTCGAATGCCGGATGAGGCATTATTGCTCTTTGATGCGAGTTAGTCAATATGGAAGGTTGGCAACTATTCCTGCGATAGACCTAGAGGCTTTAAAGCGGGGCTGGCAACATGCGGCCCGCGAGCCGAGTTCGGCCCTGGGAACCAGTAAGCCGGCCCTTAACAAGTCTTTGACGATATTATTGGCATCCGCCTGGCCCTCGACGAACCTTTATTCGTTTTGTATATTAAATTTTCTTGAACTGAAGAAGCTTAAAACAAATTTAGCCTATTCCTTCAGTTTGGTTTCGGACTATTATAAATACATGTAATCCCTAGATATTAAAATATTACATTTTTATTTCCTGAACGGTAATCCTCCAGTGTTTAGTACATGTGTATGATTAAAATTATCATTGTTCCATTTCTTATTCAGGTTGATCTGCAAAGTTGGTATAGAACTTTAGATTCCCTTAGCAACGCTTGCAGTCTTTGGACGGCCCTCTGTAAAAAAAAGCAGTTGCCTACATGTATGTCTGATTTAGATCATGAACCGGGAAAGGACCTATTCTTAACGTAGGTTAAACTTAACCAATTATTGTTTTTCGTATGACTTGTAGCCTCTGTATTATTTTATGCTCTATATGCATTTATGTATGTATCTATAATATTATGTGGTATTATTAACATTTGACCATCCATCACTAGATCTGAATAATTTATTTGTGACATTTCTAGCAGAATACTGTACAAAACGAGAAAATGCCTTCCTTCAACCTTTTCTGATAATTACATAAATGTGTCACCCACTGCCCGATAATGACCCAAGGCAGAGTGCATGCGACCTTAAAAATGCAGCAAATCCGACCACCCACCCACGCACCCACGCACCCATCTCTCTCTATCCATCCGCCGACCGAACACCAACTCATCTTTCCTATCAACCGCCCACCGACCTAATGGTGTCATTATTTTGGTGAGAGAAATAGTGTGCAAACATCACGTAGGTGACAGTAAAAGATATTCGAAACTCGTTGGTGTGTGATATGCCAATAATTAATTCCTCTGATGTTTGCCTCTCGAATGTCAGTGCTGTGGTTGGCATGTGCAAAACTAGAAGAGTGTCTTCTTTAATAAATTTAACCTTTTGTTCCGAGAAATATCAATGTAAATCCTCAGATACGTGCAGGGCCGTAGCAACGAAGAGCGTGGACCCTCCTAGCCTCCGAACATATGTCCGGTGCGCGGGGCCCCATACAATGCAGAAATTGGAATGCAGTATTTATTTTCAACAATAAATACACAGGATTCAATATGTATAGGCTAGACTACGTAAGCCTACAGTGTCTACATGTAGATCTATATCGTGTTCACTTCACGGTTTTGTCAGTAAAACCGACATGGATTGTGCAATGGCGTCAACAAATGTCATTTACCTGGTTATATCTTACATTTTTGCCAATTTAAGTGGCCCCTTTTCTTTCGGGCCCCCTTTCTTGCGGGTCCTTTTCAGTCCCCTCCGACCGAAAAGAAAGAAGGGCGGTCGCTACGCCTCTGGATACGTGGATGGCCAATTGGCCATGGTCTAGAAAATTATCTGCCAACCATCACACATTTCAAACTAAGAGATTGAAAATACTACGTGGTTAATTCTTGTTTTGTTGGCGTTCCTGACCATCTGCAGTAAATTGTTGTCACCCAATGCAAAC
The DNA here is from genome assembly GCA_945859605.1 of Lumbricus rubellus. NCBI lineage: Eukaryota > Metazoa > Annelida > Clitellata > Crassiclitellata > Lumbricidae > Lumbricus > Lumbricus rubellus. The sequence goes on from OX243825.1 coordinate 29,383,643, forward strand.
GTTCCTTTCTAGCTCAAAGGCTGTCTCAATTTATTAGCCGTGGTTGGTCTATTCTTGGCGCGCCTCTGATTAGTCTATAGGCTACTACCCTTAATGGACTCTGTGTAGAAACTTCTCATTAATAATTAATATGCATATCATACTTATTTACTAGTTGATTCTATTCCGCCTATGTCTCAAGCACAAGATGGAAAATCATGCAAATCAACAGCGTAGCAAATCCAGACCGCAATGATAACAATGATTATGATATCAATATCCAAAGGATGCGGTAATTCTTCTGAGATTGGGGGACAACAGTTACTGATAATAACTCACAAACGATCCAAAAAATATGATTTGATGCTGAACTTGAAAATGAGCGTTATATTGTGCTTCCAGCGCTTAGGCTGACAGTTAAAATGGTAAAAAATTACCTTAGAAGTAAATTGTTACTGAAAATACTGATTAAACTGTAACGTTATCACAACAGCATTTCAAAGATCCAATGAGTTATTATTAAGCGCATACTCTACATTAGTGTGCGACCTGGTGGCAGACCGGTAACGCGTGCGCTCACGGAGCGGGAGGTTGCGGGTTCGACTCCGGGTAACGACCTTGGGCAAGTTGTTCACGCACATGTGCCTCTGTCACCAAGCAGTATAATTTGGTACCGGCGTAAGCTGGGAAGTAAACAGCAAGTCCTGCGATATACTGGCCCCGTGTCCAGGACCTTGGGATTCGTCCATTGCTGGCTCAGGGCCATGGAAAAGGAGATGAGCGCCTCCCTATGTTCCTCATGGAACGGGATAGGACTTTACTTTACTTTACTCTACATTTAATGTAACGGTAACGAATATAGCGTTAGGTTCATTTTTTTAAAAGTGGACATAGTACTATATAATTCTAGCGGCACGATTAGTCCTAAAACTTCTACTTAAGGCTCTATGCAAATTTTACAAATATTGTGATGCTAATTATAGGAAGCCTTGTTTAAATTTCGGGGATAGGCCTACATCTTTTTAAAAAGAACATTCACAGCTTCTGGTGAATTTCCAATATGTAGGTCCAACAACCAAAAAAGGTTTTTTAGATTTGACGGTGATCGATGATAGGCAATCAGATGAACTTGCTGAATATTGATGAGATTTTTAAAGCATACGTCTGACTTAAGTTAAATTTTTATAAACCACGAGCAACAGTTTGATTAATTCGATGAATTTCACGTAAACATGGAGCTGAAGTAGCCTACTGCTTCTTTTTCTTCATTTCTCATTATTTTTCGTTTCTTTCTTAAAATTCTTTTCTACCTCTTCTTTCTTTTCTGCTTCTTTCAAATCCTCATTCTGTTTCTCTTCTTCATATTAGCTCAATTGTCTTGCCTTCTTCCGTTTCATTTTGTTCTTCTCATTCACTTTTTCATTTTCTTCTTCTATTTTCAGTGCTTCCTCTTTCTCTTCCTCCTCTTTCTCTTAATCTTCCTCTTCCTCTTCTTTTTTTCCTTCTTCATCTTCATCTTCTTCTTCATCATCCTCATCATCTTGTTCTTTTTTCTTCTTTTTCTTCTTCTCTTGTCACGTTGTCGTTTCAAAGTTTCCTTTCCATTGCTCGTCAATCTGTTTCTCAACTGGTGTAGCCTATAGCTTATAGCCCGCAAATTTTGCGTCCAACTGCTATTAAATAGAAGTCCGTACATCAACTCACACTATGGACTGATTCAGTAGCAAATACCTTATGATGACAAAATCACAGACGCAGGTACTATGATGATTGACTGACTGTTTACAATACACGATTTCAGCATTGTTCTTGCTATCTATGGAGTTTCTTTGTTGACTGTTGAGCTTTGTTCTCCGCATGTCGGACACAAAAGACATGACTTCCTGGCGTTCAGAACAAAGGCCACTGCCGCTGTGTTATGGAATACCTGTGTTTGCCAAACAGGAAATCACTGCGTGGATCAATAAAAACGCTGGTCGGATTGTTGTTTCAAGTCAAAACATGTTCAGTCAACCTCCATCTATTTGCTGTCCGTTATTCCAATACGAATTACAATTAGCCAATCCTGTCTGTCGTGTTGCCTCTAATGTACAAGGCATGAACTAGAATACATTTCAATATTGATTTCCTCCCACGATTAATTTATTTCTCGCATTTGCTATAATAGCTCCCTTTTCAAGCTCACTACTCGTAGGCGATCCTGACTACAGCGCGGACACTTTATCGGTGTTTCATGCCGAGTCGCACGAGCAATATTTGGAAGTGAGGGATTTGCTGAGGGTCACGACACGGCGGCTTAATATGGACTCCTTTTCTAGGCACGTATGCCAGGAACCAAAACCCCGACCTCTATGCAGTTCCATGCATGAGATCTACGTTCAGCGCTCTCTCTATCCACCTAGTCATTTCATATTATAACCTGAGACCACGCCCCCATGATATTACCTTGCCAGCCAAAAGAATAAATATTTCATCCGACAGGTGTTTTGGATATACTTATGCTAACTGAAAAATATCTTATACTCCTATAATATTATCCTAATTCCTTATTTCACTCCTCAGCAATGCACATGCAACCAGGGAATTGAACATCTTTCTCAATGGGCAGCGGATCAACCATGAACCTAAACCGGTATACCTGGGAGTGACTCTGGACCGAGCTCTCACGTACCACGAACATCTCAAAAAGACAGCAGCTAAAGTAGGTACCCGCAACAACCTGCTGAGCAAAATTGCTGGCTCCAACTGGGAAGCCCACGCTTCTACCCTCAGAAGTTCAGCATTGGCCTTGTGTTATTCGGCGGCGAGTACTGTGCCTCTGTGTGGGCTCGATCACACCACACCTATCTTGTCGACGTAAAGCTGAATGCATCGATGCGCGTCATCTCAGGGACTCCTTTGTCATGGCTTCCTGTGCTAAGCAACATCTCTCCACCTCATCTTCGAAGGGAGGAGGCATCGGCAAAGTTACTAAGAAAAGTTATGGCAAATGACAGACTCCCACTATATACGGACATTGTTTTCCACCTGAATGTTCGCCTTCCTTCGAGACGACCCATAATATAGCCTATGGCTAAATACACCAGCGGAAGACATGACAGCTATTTCGGCCTGGTGTGCTGAATGGTTGGCAGCTGATGTTGTGAACCATTCTCTCGTGGTCGTGCCATCTGTCTGGCCCCCTGGCCATGATCTGCCACGTGGGCATTGGTCTACGCTAAATCGTTTTAGAACTGGGCAAGGACGCTGTGCTGCTAACATGGTTCGATGGAGACAGGCTTCGGACCCACTGTGTAGCTGTGGTGAAATCCAGAAAATGTCACACATCGAAAATGACTGCAAAACAACTCGCTTTTCGGGTGGTTTAACCACCTTACATGTGGCTGATGAGGCTGCTGTTCAGTGGCTGCATGGACGCGTTCTGCAAAAGCTAAATAAGTAAACTCCGCAGCATCTTTATTGACGATTATTTTTCAATATCCTAATTCAAAACTGGATCTTTTGTACGTTGTTGTGTTCATGTCAACGAATCGTCAATAAATGCATAGTGTTAGTAGTAGATCTATCAAATAATTTAGTAGAAGATGTCACATGACAAACACGAGAGATTCTATAAAATGATTTTTTGCAGAAGCTCCTTTCAGCTTAATTTATCACGAGTTAGACTACGAAGTCTAATAGCATTGTGTATACCGTCCTTTGGCGCATAGGCCTAGGCCCTATAGGATCCCACAGAATCGTGCATGGGCGCAAAAATTATTGCTGTCAGAAGAATATAAATAATTAATGTATTATGCCAGCGCCGACATTCATGTCATTATCGATAAAAAAAGTAATGGACGACTATTAGTATAATACCGATTTAGAACATCATCACACAAAATAATTAGCAAATGACAATGTGAGAATAGAATATAATGTCTTCTGTGAAAACAACCTGGCTGCACGCATGTGACAATCGAGGGGCGATAAAATGTGTTTTTGCTGTGTTTTTTCTGTGGAATATTTTATCTGCCTGTTGAAATATTTACGCGAATGAACCTTTTGAATGCATAAATTTGCGTATGATTAGAAATCGTATTTTTATAAAGACATTACGCATACTGTCTATATTCTACATGTACATGTATATGCATGCATGTAGACCTGCACGCATGCTTTTAGTGTATGCATGACTGCTTTTATGTGCTTTATCATGTATGTATGTATGTATGTATGTATGTATGTATGTATGTATGTATGTATGTATGTATGTATGTATGTATGTATGTATGTATGTATGTATGTATGTATGTATGTATGTATGTATGTATGTATGTATGTATGTATGTATGTATGTATGTATGTATGTATGTATGTATGTATGTATGTATGTATGTATGTATGTATGTATGTATGTATGTATGTATGTATGTATGTATGTATGTATGTATGTATGTATGTATGTATGTATGTATGTATGTATGTATGTATGTATGTATGTATGCATGTATGTATGTATGTATGTATGTATGTATGGATGTATGTATGTATGTATGTATGTATGTATGTATGTATGTATGTATGTATGTATGTATGTATGTATGCATGTATGTATGTATCTGTGTATGTATGTATGTATGTATGTATGCATGTATGTATGTATCTGTGTATGTGTGCATCAGTTGCTCTTATAAATATATAGCGATTCTTTCGTATAACAGTACCTCGACACATAATAATTTATTATGTTACTATAATAGTTCGATGGTAAATACTTTTGTGGTCATGTGAAGGAAAGAGCTGTTTGTATCATTCTGTCGACGCCCTTAAGCCTGCACGCTCAGCTAATATAGGCGACTGACTGATAACAGATTTAGATTTCGTGTCATGTTAAAATGTGATTCGCTAATTGCCTTCAGTAACTCGATGCAAAAGAAACATCTGCATCAAATGGATGCTCACATCGCCTGACAGCTTACGATGAGATGGAAAACGTGTAGGTTACCGTCATAAGGTTAGGTCTATATTTTTTTAGAAATCCAACTTCTATAGTTCGACAGGAATCCTGTTCGCTATTTCAGCTTCTGTATTGACAAGAATTTGTTTCATTCATCCAGCTCCTACTTTATGTATGTATGTATGTGCGTATGTATACTTGTATGCAAAGTTGTCGTCAATACAACTTCTATTTACTTATCAAGATTTGTTTTTTTTATTGATCTTGCTTCTATTTCATCAGGGTTCTTATTAATTTATTATTATTAGCCCTTGTATTCATAGGCGTAACTTTCTATTGTGACGGTGGTGTCCAGTCACCACCACTTTTGAAAGTGGGCGTGACAGTCACCACCACTTTTTGGAACTGAAAAAATATTTTTTTACATGTGAAATCATTTGGCTGTCTATCGTATAATAGCCTATAGGCTATTCCTACTTAATTACTCAATGGCGGTAATGCTTATAGAGCTATCCGCAGTGTGTGCTATGTTTACGCGACCTTATTCAAGGCTGTAGGTCTTGAGGAGGGAAGGGAGGGAATTCCTTCCCACTTTCTGGGCTTGTTTCAACTTAAAACAATAACGTGATGTATAATAGTTGGTCGTTGACAGATAAATTTGCTGTGAAGCCGGAGTAGGGATGATTTGATGAGGAATTTGACGCGCGTCATATTACCCTATTAAGTGTGGTCGATCAAAGAGATTAGACAGCGAACATATAATGAATCTTCAATACAGCTGTGTCTGTGACATAATTATAGCCTTCAGATCATAATATATAGCACTCGGCGTGGTCTTTCTCAGAGAGGGAGGAGACAAAGAGACCACATTAGTTCATCTCAGGTTCGTTATGGTTTAGATTCGCTTTCACGGTCTTTCACGTAAAGAATGAGGAGGTATTGAGAAGAGTTGGAGAAAAGAGAGCGATGATACACTCAATTAGAGAAAGACAAAGAAGATGGATAGGACACACACTCAGAGGAGACTCGATGCTAAGAACAATCATAGAGGGGAAATTGGAGGGGAAAAGAACGAGAGGCAGACCAAGACAAAGACTGTTGGACTGGATGATGAAAGACGGTAATCTGAAGCTGAAAAAGAATGCACAGAACAGGGAAGAATGGAGACGTCAGACATTCGAACCTGCCTAAGGGCAGAGAACAAAAAGAAGAAAGTTTTTTTATAAAGGTCTCAATAAGCTCATTATCAAATTCACATGGAAAATGGATCGATTCGTGGTAAAGCCTGTAAAGAGACAGCGAAAGGTTAGAACTGTGCATGCATTGTATGGTTTTTCTGTGGTAGGCTGTCAGCTCTAACTACAGTTAGGCTACTACAGTTAGGGCCTACAATAATTTATGACTGCCATCCGACAAGAGAAGAGAAAAAGGAAGAGAAGTGAGTATAGGAAAAGTCACCACCACTTTCTGGGGGAAAGTTACGCCCTTGCTTGTATTTACGCAAGGTAAAACATATTTCCAATCCGATTTCTGTTCAGCAAGAATCCCTTTTATTCATCCAACTTGTATTCGACCAAGGCTAAAACAATCATTATGACCATGAATAATTTACGCTGCTAAACTACGCGCCTGCTGCTGGTAGTAGAGCGCACTCTATTATTATTGCACGCAGGAGGTTAGTCGAAGAGGCTGGAGAGAGGAAGACAGCCGCAGGGTTGAGAATGAGTAACCACAAAGACCTCTCTTGGGTCGACGCTGCATGGTCCGAAAGCTCTAACTAACTTACCTTTAGCGTCACCTACCACATGGTTATGCAGCTTCAAGACTGTCCATGTTCATGCAGGAAAATGCAAACACGAAAAAAAATTATTGCATGTTATTGTAGTGAATTGAATTTTGTACCATGTATAAAACGCTTCTCTCAGTCTGAGCCTTTCAGAAACGCTCCCAGTACCTGCATCCCGAGGAAGGAAGATTCAGGCAAGAGAAAGACAATGTGAAGACAGGATGACGGAGCGAACCGAAGGCGTAGGAGTTCATTCCATAAAAAGTGATCTGTTCAAACAAAAAAGACAATGAAACAATGAAACAATATACAATGTTATATTTAAATTCAAATGAAATGCTATTGTTGTTACGATACGGTCGACCATGATGTTCTGGTCGAGCGCTTGTCCAGGACGTACGGGATCCGCTCAACCGCGCTTGACTGGCTTCGCTCCTATCTCTTCAATCGCCGACAGACGGTGCTCTTCGACGGGGTCTTCTCAACCATCCGCTCTCTCTTCTGTGGCGTCCCTCAGGGCTCTGTTCTCGGCCCGCTGCTGTTTCTGCTCTACACCGCCGACGTGGGTGAGCTTGCTACAAGTCTCGGCCTAGCATCTCATTTCTATGCCGACGACTCCCAGCTCTACACGTGGGGACATCCATCAACTGTCGAGCAGCAGAGGGGAAGAATGGAGCTTGGCATTGAGCGGATTGCCGACTGGATGCGGTCGAATCGACTGCGGCTTAACCCCGAGAAGACCAACTTCCTGTGGTGTGCGACCAGAAGACGGTGTCTCCATCTCGACACCGGCGCGCTGAGTGTCTGTGGGGCCCTGATACGGCCTTCGACTTCCGTGCGCGATCTCGGCGTCCTGCTGGAGTCAGATCTGTCCATGAGGCGCCATATCGCCTGGACAGTAGGTTGTTGCTTCCGGCAGCTCCGTCTCATCAGGAGCTGCATCAAGTCCTTGCCCTTTGAGGCCGCGAGGGCGGCCGTCGCCGCTTTCGTCACTTCCAAGGTGGATCGCTGCAACAGCTTGCTTGCCGGCGCGCCTGCGTGCCTCTTGGACGGACTCCAGTCAGTGCTTAATGCCGCGGCGAGGCTAGTCTGCAACAGGAGGAAGTACGACCACGTCACGCCGCTCCTCCGTGATGTCCTCCACTGGCTGCCTGTTCCATCTCGCATCGAATTCAAGCTCTGTTTGCTCGTGTTCAAATCGCTTCACGGAGCTGCGCCCGAGTACCTGCGCGATTGCTGCATAGAGACTCATTCCTCCGCGGCTGGGCTTCGTCTCAGATCATCCGAGAGGCCTGATTTGCGTGTGCGGAGAATGAGAACGTGCTTCGGCGATCGTGCCTTCTCGGTCGCTGGTCCTTGTTGCTGGAACAGTCTTCCTCTCGCTATCCGATCAGCAGGCTCAGTGGACTCTTTTAAAGCCAGGCTAAAATCATACTTGTTCGCTAGGGCTTATCCGGTGTAGCTGTTTTTTGTAAGGCGCCCTTGTAACGGCATGGGTGTGTTACTGCGCCATAGGCCTATAAATCGTCGTAATTATTATTATTATTATTATTATTGTTATGTTCCTTTCTCTGCATTCTTGGTAAATGTGCAATGTAGGCTGACACGACGCTTACATAGACTTTTAAAAAAGGTTTTAAAAGAAAAATCATTTTGGAAACAAACGCAAAAAAGTTTCTGTAGTCTGCAATATTCATAAACGGCCATTTATGATAACATTTCCCTTAAAGAATTTTCTGATGATTTCTATTTCAAAGTTTAATCTCCTTTGGAACTTGAGTCTCGATGGCAATGCCACTGGAAATGATAACCGGTGTAAAGGTTTCAAATTACCCCCTCCTAAACATTACCCCCCCTGAAAACTGTAATTTGCATCAATCATCGCATTTATTGCACTAAAATTATCAGAAAAATCATCCCGCTTCTTGTTTTGGTCTGAAGATTTTCATCCGTCATCTCACTTCGAGGTTTTTATCAATATTTTCCTCTGTAACTAAAATACTAAATCATCGCTGAAGTTACAATGGAGAAAATGTCTTCGAGGCTATTATTTTTTCCGATTAAAATATTGATAACGAACCACGAAGTGGGATGACGGATGAAAATCTTCAGACCAAAGCAAGAAGTGGGATGATTTTTCTGATTTTTTGGTGCAATAAATGCGATGAGTGATGCAAATCTAGTTTCCGGGGGGTAATCTGAAGCCGGTTTCAAGTTACCGGGGGTAATGTTTAGGAGGGGTAATTTGAAACCTTTACACCGGTTTTTGCATCGTGGTCCTTTCCTAGCCAGTCTGTGGGAAAACCCGATGCTGTAAAGACCCTCAACAATAATTACTATAATTGTATTCAAGTTCAGGTTTGAAATTATTGTCCAGAAGTACATGCTTGAGCAATGAGCATCCTCCCATCTACTACTCTTAAGCAATCCATGCCGACCACCTAGCGTAGAGTGTCGCTTCCCTTGGCGCACTGCATTAATGCCGTATACCTTTGTGATGGCGGCGGATGCACATTATGAAAATATGTGCGGTCAGACGATGGTCCACATCGATTTTAGTCCGACCCTCAAGCGGAGGACTATCATGATCATGCGCATGCGCCTTCCATTAGCTCTAATGACTCCGTTTCATCGAAGGCAACTGCAATATTATTCTTTTGCGAGCTCAGTCTGCCGTTCGTTCGGCTGCAGGACATTGTAACACAAATACCAGGTTTTGATATCAATGACGAACAAAACAAGGGTAGCCTACCTGCGCGGTTCGAATTTTTCTATAGGTCTTTGATATCAAAATCCACAGAAATCTTCTGCACAACATAAAAATGCAACGGACAAAGTTTATTATGAATTGTTATCATACGGCGGTGTGTCAGCTTTAAATTAAACAAAGATTATTTCATTAGCATAGGCCTACTATAAAAAAAACTGATTACTCGGGTAGAGGTTTCGAATTTTTTTAAAGTATTTCGTACCGTGGTACAATAGGCAACTTTAAGTTTTTCTTATATTTCGAAGGATATTATTATTGTTTACCGAACTCGGCTTGGCAATAAGTAGCTCATTATTAGCTAATAGGCTAATGTTTCTGGCGCATTATACAGTTAAATACATGGCTCTGTTCTATAATTATTAATGCCAGATGATCACCTTAGTGTCATACGGCAATTTGGCATCATGACTTATTCTGACGGGTGCAGGTGAAAAACCCATAGAAGATAAAGCGTGATAAACAAGATCTTAAGACTGTGCTTGTATCTGTCTTTGTACGCCTGTGTTTGCTCGTGTGTGTGTTCTTGTCCCATTACTGTCTTATTTACGGATGGTGGTTGGATAAAAGTAACAGCCATGGAAGCACACAGTGTGGGTTGGTTGTTGTGCGTGCGTGTGTGTGTGTGTGTGTGTGTGTGTGTGTGTGTGCGTGCGTTGGTGGATTAGTCGTTGATCTTGCATAGATAATGAACCGACGGATTTTCTTCGAGTGAGAAATGAAGCGGGATTTATTTCAACCGTCTTAGCGCATCTCGATCCACCAAACGACTTAAGCGCTGAACGGCAATCCCCCATTCCCCATCCCCATCCCCCATCCCCCATCACCACCCCCCATTCCCCCATCACCATCCCCCATCTCCCTTTCCTTCCACCCACCTGGACCGTCTGCCTTAAGCGACGCTAGAAAACGACCTCTCCTAATACGGCGCTATATCAGCTCCTCTACAGCATGGAGCTCGAGAAATGGTCCATATAAAAGACTGACTGCATCTGCTGCAGTGTCTACGTAGGAGTTTGTTGGTGATGTTCGTCGAATAACAGTGTGGCGGTAATCGCGGGATTAACAAACGTCCGACGTTGAAGAACGGCTGGACTGTTACAGTAGATCTTCAACACAGTGTACAGTGGAGATATCGTGAGTCGCGGGCGCTACTTCGCTGAACACTGTGTAGGCGCATCTTGGCCTTGAGGCTCCGAAGAAGAGCTACTCAGGTTACACTTTGTGTGTGCGCGTGCGTGTGTGTGCGTGTGTGTGGGTGGGTGTGTGGGTGGGTGGATGGGGGTGTGGGTCTGCCAATGTTGGCCCTAATAACGTATTTGGGTAATCGATCGATTTAGCGCTCTAAATGATATCATTCGCCATTGTGTGGGTTTTAGCGTTGGCCGCCTTCACGTTGGATTGGCGAAAAGAATTCTCGCTAAATAGAAGCCGGACTGATGAAAATAATTTATATTTGAATAGTAGTGGAATCGATGAATTGTTTGCTATAGGCCTAATGAAGAACAACTGTAATTAAAATGGAAGTTTAAATCACGAAAATAGCTTTGGCTCAAATAGAACCGGGATAAATGAATTTAATCCTCGTCAAAATGGAAGCTGGATTGATGGAACGGATTCATGTTAAAATGGAAGTCGGATTGATGAAAATAATTATGTTACGCCAGGTGAATAATAACGCTGAAGAGACAGATTACCTTGTATTTATAGCTGAGCGGGTTGGCCTTGGCGAAGTTGGGTGGAGACTGATGAATCATTGGGCTGGTCATGGACTCATCGTGGCACTCTGCCTAGCTGCAAGGTTTCAACTCAATACATCGGAAATAGATACATAAATACACACGCACATTCTCCTTGACAGATGTACAGGGTGCGCCAAAAAAAGACCCCCTCTTAAGAATTTTGCCAATATCTTGACCAAAAGTAAGAATTTCCAAATGAAATTTTACAGGCTTATAGACAATTCATATATACACATGATGGACAGATTTCATCAAAATATTTCAAACACAACAAAAGTTATGTCGCTTTAAGAGAGGTCACCCACCGTTTTTTGACGATTCAAAAACGCGACGCAGCAAAAAGTCACGAAAAAACAATCTCATTATTTTGGCCAATAGCTTAGCCAAAAGTAAGAATATCGAAATGAAATTTCACAGGCGTAAAGACAATTCATATCTGCACTTGGCGGTCAATTTTCATCAAACTATTTTTAACAGAACAAAAGTTATACCACTTTCAGGGAGGCCACCCTCGGTTTTTTGACGATTCAAAGGCGAAACGCAACAAAAAGGTATCAAAAACACGATTTTTCTCATCTCATATAATAATTGTTATCAAATAGCCTTAACATTGTCCAATGATCAATATTAATACTATTTAAAAAAGAAACAGGGGGCCAGCGTAGCTGCACGTCACTGAGAAGTCACTTAGCAAGATGACAATCAAATTGGTAAATAAGGAACAGGTCCATCAAGAACTTTGCAAAGAGACTCAAAAGAAGTTTTGGAACTGGTGGTGGGCACATTGAACACAAGTTGTGAAGCACTACCAAGTTCATTTGACAACAGTTATTTGTGATGAGACTTTAAAAATCGTGTTTTTGTCACTTTTTGTTGCGTTTCGTTTTTGAAACGTCAAAAAACGGTGTGTGGTCTCACTAACAGTGGCGTAACTTTTGTTCAGTATTACATATTGTGATGAAATCCGGCCACCATGTGTAGATATGAATTGTCTATAAGACTGCAAAATTTCATTTCGATATTTTTATTTTTGGCCAAGATATTCGCAAAAAACGTTTGAAACGTCAACAAACGGGGGGTGACCTTCCTAAAAGTGGCATAACTTTTTTTCTGTTTACAATATTTTGATGAAATCTGGCCATCATATGTAAATATGAATTGTCTATAAGCCTGTAAAATTTCATTCGAAAATTCTTAATTTTGGCCAAGATATTGGCAAAAAACCTAGAAGGTTTTTTTGGCGCACCCTGTAGATTAATAATTATTGTATGTCAGTTTTTGCACAGTTGCCTCTGGCATTGAAACATAAGTCGACAAAATGTTTCTGCCCCTCCGCTTTGCAGCGTGTACGCACGACATTCCACGGCGTATTCAGGAAGGCTAATGTGTCGACCTTTGTCAGAACTCAGCAGTCAGCACAGTTCCCAGAATACGCTGGCGCAAGGTCGTAGCAAGAATTTGATTTCGGGAGTGTTTCTTCGGCGCGACTTTCTTACCATTTTTCGCATAATTTCATGTTTTTTTTCATTATGTGAATGCATTCTATTATTTTTTATATTTTTCATATCCGGGGGGTGTTTTCATTGTTTTATTTCATGGTTTTTACATCATGTGCTAGTAAATGCATTATATTATTTTTTACATTTTCCATTTGAGGGGAGGGTTGTGTTCAAACACCCTAGCTACGACCTTGCGCTGGCGTCATGTCTGTAGCTCATATACATAATAATTTATGTCTGTAGCTCGTGTAATATTTTATAGCAATGGAGGAATTCGAAGCTTAGCATTGCCACTACGGTTCGCAGTGTCAAGAATCTGTTGAAGACAGTTTATATATGAAATGTTGAAATGGATTAAAATGCGATTTTATGATTTCAGTTTTCAGTTGTTGGTCCTTTCCTTTTCTTCAGACCTTGACTATGTTTCGAATGAGATCCCTCTGCTTCTTGAGACTGTTACTGAAGCATTTTTTTTTTATTAACTTAGGCTCATAACTGTAGTTTGTGCCGTGTTAGAGTCGGGAGTGCTTCTGAGTAACCCCTTGGAAAAGCGCTACATAAATTATGAAATTATTAGAATGAACGTGGGCAAGGCTACGCCCTGAAATGAATGGTTTGATTGAGAACGTTTTTGCCTTCCTCAACTGTCAGTATGCGTTTCTTGATTTGCGGGATAAAATTTATGGTGATCCTTTGTTTTGTTATTTTTAGACTAACAGACGAACTGTGGAAAGTTTTCCAGACACAAACCCAACACAAACGCTGACAGACTGATTGGTTAGTATACCTATTTCCACCTTTCATCGTTTTAATGAATTATTTCTAAGCATAACCGCGTGACAAACGACTTACAAAGGCACCAATACAAAGTCTATGCTATTCGTCTGCATCACAAAGACCGATACGGTACATCCATCACTCGACGTCGTTGTCCGATGTTAACAGCAATGCTAATAATTATTATGGGATCATTTTTCACCAAGGCCGGTCACGACCATGTTCAAAGCCACAGAGGACCAGAGCCCCCCACCCCGTCCTATGGATCATACCCACCCGTCCGCCGTCAACCTTCATTGCATTAAGTCCGCGGTCTGACGAAACAAAGCGGACCGTTAAGATAATAACACTCCGACTAATCAAGTCATCACTTGTCTGAACACAATGTCGCACCGTAAAAACATTGCTTTGCCATCAGTCAATCAATCATTCCGTCACTCAGTCAATCAATCAATCAGTCATTCAGTCAGTCAGTCACCCAATTACTGTCACTCAGTCAGTTAGTCAGTCAGTCAATCAGTAAGTCATTCAGTCAGTACATCAGTCAATCTTTCAATCAGTCAGTCACTCAGTCAGTCATTCAATGAAATGAGACATCCAGTTAGTCAGTTTTTCAGTATGTTGAGTCAGTGAGACAGTTTGTCAGACAGTCAGTCACTCAATTAGTCAGTCAATCAGTCAGTCACTCAATTAGTCAGCCAGTCAGTCAGTCAGTCATTCCTTCAGTCAGTCAGCCATTCATTCCTCTCCAACTAACAAAGGCATCGGCAGCTGCAGGAGAGTTCTCCTGCATCAGCGGTCACTGTCATGATTAGGATCCGTTGCAGCGGAAAATGCTTTGCATTGTGAATAGACGCCAAAGAATAACAGCAACAGCAGCAACACCGTTGATGTACATGTATAATTGTATGTCCATGCCGACCAAACACAATGATGCTTATTAGCCATTAAGTTATTTGCAAGTTCGTTATGCATAAATGCAAATTTATATAGCCATAACCATAACCATCAATTTTATTACACCAAGATAACAAAACATTTTTGCGAAGTAAATATAAGCCTACAAAACCGTTGGTTACAACCGGGAACCCAGAAGGGATTAGAAGCCCCACTGGTATAAGGCTGCCTATGCAGTGCACGCTTTCAGATTCAAGATGGTAGATAGGCAAGTAACATGTAAGTATTTACAATCTGTAAATACACATGATGCAGTCTTAACTAAAAACATAAACATCCACAGTCAGGACAACAAACCTGGCAAGAATAACTTAGCAAATAGTGGCTATTATGACAATGCAATCAACTAATTGTATGTATGTATGTATGTATGTATGTATGTATGTATGTATGTATGTATGTATGTATGTATGTATGTATGTATGTATGTATGTATGTATGTATGTATGTATGTATGTATGTATGTATGTATGTATGTATGTATGTATGTATGTATGTATGTATGTATGTATGTGTGTGTGTATGTATGCATGCATGTATGTATGTATGTATGTATGTATGTATGTATGTATGTGTGTATGTATGTATGTATGTATGTATGTATGTATGTATGTATGTGTGTATGTATGTATGTATGTATGTATGTATGTATGTATGTATGTATGTATGTATGTATGTATGTATGTATGTATGTATGTATGTATGTGTGTGTGTGTGTGTATGTATGTATGTATGTATGTATGTATGTATGTATGTATGTATGTATGTATGTATGTATGTATGTATGTATGTATGTATGTATGTATGTATGTATGTATGTGTGTGTGTATGTATGCATGCATGTATGTATGTATGTATGTATGTATGTATGTATGTATGTATGTATGTATGTATGTATGTATGTATGTATGTATGTATGTATGTGTGTATGTATGTATGTATGTATGTGTGTGTGTATGTATGCATGCATGTATGTATGTATGTATGTATGTATGTATGTGTGTGTGTATGTATGCATGCATGTATGTATGTATGTATGTATGTATGTATGTATGTGTGTATGTATGTATGTATGTATGTATGTATGTATGTATGTATGTGTGTATGTATGTATGTATGTATGTATGTATGTATGTATGTATGTATGTATGTATGTATGTATGTATGTATGTATGTATGTATGTATGTGTGTGTGTGTATGTATGTATGTATGTATGTATGTATGTATGTATGTATGTATGTATGTATGTATGTATGTATGTTTGCATGCATGCATGCATGCATGCGTGTATGTGTGTAACTGTGTATGCATGCATGATTGTACTATGTAGTCGTTTGTTCAGCAGAGGATTTCTATAATTACCTGTCATTTCTGTTTCCTTTGATCAAATGAAAACAATGCATTGTTATCTTCTGAAAGAGGAATTATGCATCTATTGTCATTGGTTTCGGATGGATGGAATCCATTTCGGATGGCTGCGTTTTCAAAACAAAAACGGTGAATGGCAAAGAGATCATAATATGCATTTCTATAATAGCATGTTCTGTTGGAATATTTGTCAAGAAATTAATGATTTTGTACTTGCATGATAATTGTGTTTCTGTCTGCGTGTCTCGATCAATCACTGATTGTGTGATTGATGGATCATGTACATGTATGGTTTGTTCAGGACGAAAAACCGTTCACTCAAAATCATGAAATGTAAATGTAGGTTATGACTGCAGAAACCAAATCACCCTACACACATAAAACGACCTCATGAAACACGAACGTAGAAATACTTCATAATGAAATATTGTCCAATATTAAATAATTTTCGTCGCGAATTCGACAATAGCAGGCACAAACAGACCAATAACATGAATAATAATAACTATAGTCCTATATGATTCGTAGATTTTACATAGGCAGTTAAAAACATCATTTTTATCACGCTAAATCCAACACCGTATATAATAGTAATTATTATCATCCTAATCACGAAATGTCTGCGAAGCTCTAAAATATTCTACCACTTGTTACTCCAATCTCCAACTCTGTGTCCGCATGACCTTCGTCTTTGCAGCATAATCATTAAAAGATTTCCTGAGTATGACATGGCCGTGGAAATAACTTGATTGAATTAGACAATGTATCGCTCAGGCTCATCGTTCCTACGGAGGTCAAAGCTCACTGAGGTCCATGACCTCACTTCAAATGTGTTTCTATAGAAACGTATAAACTGTGGTTTCACCTTTCTCCGTTGGATATAATTATAGTCGGACTGAGACAAATGTATGCATGGGTTTTAATGCGTCTATTTCCGACCACGCACCTGCTACCTTCTTAGATTGACCGCCGTGACCAGAAGCAATCGTGCAGGGAAGAGGTGAATGATGGATAGCACTAAGGTGCAAACTAGCAATTGAAAACAAGCTGATGCAAAAATTCTATATATCACTAATGAAACACGATACGAGGAGCGAAATAACATTAAAAGAAAATATTTAAAAAAGATTTAATATGACAGTAGCAGGAAATAACGTAAGAAAAATTATCAATTTGTGGATGTCATTAACAGCCGATAAAGAATTTTTTAATGACAATAATAATTATTGGTACTTATGGGTTATCTACCCCGATTTATTTTGACACAGTGTCTTTTGCCATGAATCGACCAGTTTCTAATGGCTAAACTAACCCTAACACTAACCCTAACCGACCCTCACGATGCCTAACCTGAGCCCTAACCGACCCTCACGGAAAAGACGTGGAATGACAACGCTGAAAAAATAAAAAAATAAATCGGGGTAGATAACCCATAAGTACCGAATTATTATAAACATCTAACAGCACAGGAGCGATAACTAGACAACATTGAGCACAACTAAAAAGAAAACAGCAATTAGGAAACTTTGGCAAAACATAGAATAGAGCATCAAAAAAGTATTACACTAACAATGTAAAGAACCATGCATAGCGACAGAACATTATAGCCTACATGAAATGACACATAAGCTTACAAAATATCGGCGGAGAAACCACTCAATTAATCAATCAATCAATCAATCAATCAATCAATCAATCATTAAATCACATAAATTTACATATCGCCCCTTCAAGATCTCTACTCAGAGGCGCTCCCAACCCAGGGTCTGGGTTGACCAATGCAACACATGGTCATGGTTATGATCATGGTCATGATAATGATGGTGATGATGATGGTGACGACTATAAATAATTATTGTGCCGATGATGATGAAGATTGACGTGTTATTGATGATGATGATGATGTTGTCGCTGATATTATTACTGCTGCTGGTGCTGGCTGGTGAATGTGGTTATCAGCATGTGTTCCATATCGCTGATTCATAGAAATTATGTATAATGGAGAGAAAGGTGGAGAGGCAGACCTTTGGTGCTACATGCGCTTGTGTACACGCCGCACATTGACACTGTGCCTAACAATAATAGATCTGCATGTGTTTTTCTCTATGTGTATGCGTGTGTATAAATTTATCTCTAACTCCGCATGTCAGTACACCTATCTATCCTTCTGTCTATCTATATTCTTCTACGTGTATGGTGCTATCCTACTCTTTGTGCCTGTATAGTATTATTAAATTATATTATTTGGTTCACTTTCGCTCCTTCAATCTCCTGTGGCTGCGCTGATGTCTCTATTTATCCACCAACGTGTCTTCCTCTTTGTGCCTCTGTGTGTCAATGTCTCTCTGTCCACCCGACTCTGTGTGTAGACCAAGTCTTTAAGCCTCTTTATCTCTCCGTCCGCCTGGCCATTCCCCGTTCTGTACTGGCTCCCTGTTTAATTATTTAAGGTGCCTCGCGTCATCATCATCATCCGAACGCTTGACCAAGTCACCAATTCGCGTCCTCCGCAGCCGCTGCCGAAGAACAGAGAGAGAGAGAGAGAGAGAGAGAGAGAAACAAACATACGGACAGACAGACGTACAGACAGACAGAGACAGAGACAGACAGACATATAGAAAGAGAGAGAGTGAGAGGGAGGGAGAGAGAGAGAGGAGCAAACAAGATGGACGCCAAGCGACTGAGTCCGTTGGCGTTGTTGCTTCTGTCGCTCGTTGCATGGTCGCCGATCAACGGAGCCGCATGGGATTTCTACGACAGCGAAACTCCAACTGATTATCAATTACAGGTCGGATGATTCATATTCATATTCATATTATTCACTTCCATGATGATGATGATGATGAAGATGATGATGATGATGATGATGATGATGATGGTGATGATGATGATGATGATGATGAGGGTGGTGGTGATGATGGTGGTGGTGGTCGTGGTGGTGGTGGTGATTAGTGGTGGTGGTGATGATGATGATGATGATGATGATGGTGGTGGTGGTGGTGATGATGGTGGTGGTGGTCGTGGTGGTGATGGTGATTAGTGGTGGGGATGATGATGATGATGATGATGATGATGATGATGATGATGATGATGATGATGATGATGATGATGATGATGGTGACCACGAGGATGATGATTGATTATGGCAGGTGCCCTTCAGCTGAGCGGCTGATGCTGCTAATGAAATTGCTGGCGGATCCATTAAGGATTCTAGAGGTTGACTCGATGACTTTTTCGGTGGCAGTGACTTAAGATCTGGATCATAGGATGGTTGTCTAGCCTGCATTGAATAGTAATGAGAAACCAAAAAAATAAGTGTAAACGGGATTCTTTTTGTGCTTTATATAGGCCTAATAAGAGTGAGAGTTATAATCTTCTATGATTTTCTTCAATATTTATTTTGCAACACGAAGATCAATAATAAATTGATGAAATTTACCTTTTTTAATCGTGTAAGTAGAAAAGCAAAGATACAGAGAAGTCGTTCGCTAATAGAGTCTTCTAATTATCAACGCAAAACACCCTAATTTGATAAATTGCATTGGTATGGTGTTAAAACCTGTTTCGCATTTTGGTTTATGGTTCGTAAGAGACTGAAATGTAACTAAC
>OX243825.1:29408066-29495566 GCA_945859605.1 Lumbricus rubellus
TTGCACGGAGCGGTCACCGACAGATCTCCAAACGGTCGACGGTGAAGTGGGAAGATCTTCTGTTTCACCCACACATCGATCGCCCTAAAATACGGTGAAATGTTCCAGACGTGCGTTTCGTTTTCGTTAAAGAAGATCACATCCACATAGGGCGATCTATGCTTGTGGTGGAGCAAATAGCGTCCGACTGTTGGGTAGAACTTCCACACGAATGTCATCATCATCAGGCACCATGGGCTCAACGCCCGTAGGTGTCCACTGCCATTTTCACCAAAAATCTCCACTGCTCCCTGTCCATCGCCATGTGACTCAGCTCCTGGAGTGATGCTCTTCCCCACCCAATGATGTCGTCCAACCATTCTCTGTGCGGTCTTCCTCTCCGATTTGTCCCCTCCATTCTGCCGAAAACCAGTAGTTTTATTTTCCTGTCGTCCCCCATTCTGCATATATGCAGAACACATAGGAAGACCTAACATAAAGTCGGACATCAGGTAAAGTCGGACAAAATTTTCGCCGACCTGCCACGCAGACGAGACTTCGATCACCAGGTGGCAGTATCATAGATTGTATTTGCAGAGGGGCCATCTAATGATTAAAACTTCACAACCTTCAAGGGATCGTTAACTTAATTTTAAGACGTCGATGACTTTCGATACATGTTGGATTTGTAGCATTTAGCAAGCTAACATAATGAAATCCATCATTCACTGTTAAGAGTTTATGATAATTTTAATTACCGAGGAGGAAGAGTTTGAATTTTTAGCACATAGATTACAGTATAATATCTGTTTTGCGTAACTTGTTTGAAGGATATTGAATTAGTTTCATGGTTTAAACTAGAGCTATTTGATGTCCGACTTTGCCATAAAGGCTTGTGTTAAAGTCGGACAACATTATTACACCCTGCTGTGATGTGTCCGACTTTGATAAAACTAGGTTCACGCTAATGCTTCATAGTCAAACCAAGGCTTAAATTTGGCAAAAAGGTTTTAAAAGAATAAAGAGAGACATTAAAGGCCAAAGGAAACTGGTTTATGTGCAGCGTTATGCCTAGGCCTATGTAGGCTATGGCAATGTTGACGATCCTCATGACAATTTTAGTAAAATAAGTGTGGTTCAGACGTTGACATATGGGGTCTCTGATGATTAATTTTTAACTTGTTAGGAATGTTTCAGATATTTATTTAAAAAGTTCTTATTTTTGACTTTTTTATATAGGCATAGGCCTTCTCTGTTTGCCTGCTTTGCAGTTAGGTTTTCATGGTAGTCTGATGCTAGGCATGGGCGGAGTTTGGCTTCCGTTATTGGAGGGGGCTAACCCAGAGTCTGGGCCTTCTTAGGGGGGGGGGGGCTAACCCCGAAAAAGGATACCATTTTCATGGAAAAAAAATTGAATCCGGGCCTTCTGGGGGGGGGGGCTTAGCCCTGATAAACTCTGCCCATGATGCTAGGCCCTGAGAGCGATCTTTTCAATAAATGTAGGCAAGTATACTGACATTTGATTGATTTTACTTCAGTTATTTTCAATGTTCAACGTTATCTTACAGTTAAATTTGGCACACATCTTGATTAAAATCGGTCAGTTTATCGATTGTCCGACTTTAACAAAATAAGGTCAATTCAGCAAATATTGTCCAGGTTTACCAACCAAAGTGTCCAGCTTTACCCGAAAAACCAAAAACTCAAATTTCGCCAGCTCGCTGTACTTGGCACTCTCCTGATCAAATTCATTTAAAATTGGCCAGGTTTAACTGACTGTATTAGTTGAATGAGATGATAAGCTATCCAATAAACTTTACATCATGTAGATGTGACGCTCCGTTACGGAGTAACATCGGTCAGACCAAAAGGGTGTCCGACTTATATGATAAGACCCTATATGTGCCCAAATAGCCCCATCTTTCTCCTGATCAGCTTATGCATAATGTTATCCTTCAGGCGTATTCGTTTGTATAGTGCGACATTGATAACTTTTTGTGTCCAGCCTATTCTCAGAATCTTTCGGTAGCACTTTCTTTCGAATGCCAATATCCTCCGTTCTATATCCTTTGTCACCACCCAAGACTCGCATCCATAAAGCACACCACTGAAGACACATGTCTGTAGTACTTTCATCTTGGTTTCCAGTCTTATCGCCTTGCTCCTCCAGATCTTGTCCATGGCTTTTAACGTTGCTGTGGCTTTTGCTATCCTTGCCCATACCTCCTTTCTGTTGTCAAGATCATATGTCGTATTGCTCCCAAGATATTTAAACTTTTCCACGCTCTCCAGCTGGTTTCCATCGATGAGGAACTTCTTTCTACACTCCTTTTCTCCGAATACTAGCGTTTTCGTTTTCCCGAAGTTCATGGACAGCCCATACCTCTTCCCTTCCTCGTTCAAAGCTTGTGCTGTTGTTTCTAGCCGTTCCTCGTCGCTATCGATCAAGTCGATATCGTCTGCGAAACATAGGTTATTGATGCTTCTATCGTCAGTTTTGCCACGAATGTGGCTATTTTATTTATCCCGTAGCCGGGGTACTGCATCGACAGTGTCTTCTCTATAAGAGGCTTGTCGTTGACGTTCATGAGAATATCCACGTCGTCATCCCACGGTATTCGGTTGTGGTGTCGTAGGAACCCGAGCAGCGTTCCGCCATAGATGAAGTAAGTCAGGTTGGCCGCCTCTACGGACTCGAGGAAAACGCGGAATGTCCGATTGAGGAGTTCCATGTCAGGCGGTGTGAGCGGGCTCACGAAGTGGTCCATGTCACGCGGTGTGAGCGGGCTCACGAAATGGACCTCGAGGGGTTGTGCCGTAGTCCGGGGTACAGCTTCGACCGTGTCTGCTCTAGGGTCAACGATGCGAGTATTGAAGACGTAGAAGAGGATGATGACAATGACGAGGATGAGGATGAGGACGAGGCTGCGGCAGCTGCGCACACCGATGCATCGCACATGGCTCCTCAAAACTGACGATAGAAGCATCACGCTGCAGACAACGAAACACAATTAGAATCTATTATATCGCTCTTAGAAGCATGACGTACAGTCTAAACAAAATAATCTGAGACAATACGAAGGCCAGTGTCATACGAATGAGCGTAGGACATTAACCCCTTGACTACACTCCCCCGACATATTCCTCCTACCTCGAACAGTAATCCCTGCTTCCGACATTTTCCACCTCAACAAAACAGGACATAGGCTATTCCTTGTATTCCGAAATATGTCAAGAATTCTGGTTAAATGGAAGTTGGACAAATGCGAGATATTCAGTTTAACAGCGAAGTTACGGTAGATTTATGCCAAGAAATATTTTTATAACTAAAGATAAGATAAACTGATATGTCTCTTAAACTACAGGGTGGGCAAAAAATCCTCTAAAGGTTTTTGCCAATAGAGAGTCTATAGGTCTATTGGACAGAAGTAGGCCTAAGAATTTCGAAATGAAATTTTACTGTCTAAAAGATTATTCATATCTACACAAGATGGACAAATTTCATCAAAATATTTCAAACAGAACAAAAGTTATACCACTTTTAGTTATATGTTACTTACGTATGTAAGTACATATTTTGCATGCATGTGTGTATATTTCTATGTATGTATGCACGCATGTACAGTAGGCCTATGTATGCGTAATTCGTATGGATGTATGTAGCCTACGTATGCATGTATGTATGCATCATGCATGGAATATTGAAGTCGTTTGCCAATGTTTTGATTATCTATAATAAGTTGGTCTTCTTTTGCCTTTTTTAAAATTCCGTGCTTGGATTTCTTGTTTTGTTGTTGTTGTGAAACTTAGCAGAGTGGTCGTCGTGACAACGGTAACTATGGCAACGACGACGTCGACGTTCCGGAGAAGCGAGGTCGTTGGCAAGGATTCTGCTTTCGAAGAACAAGAACAGGACGCCGTCTGCCTTACATCTGCTGGAGAGAATGTTAGCTTCAACATAATCTACCATTGATATAATTTAATATAGGGGGAGGGGGAGGGATGGTTGGACGTTCTTTTCAGCCACAGCAACGCGTGGCCGGGTACAGATAGTGTGTTGCAAAACAAATAATAATTATGATACAGAGAACATAATGCACACATTGCTTACGCACTGGCGAATACGGCTGTGGTTGTTTAAGTCCAGCTGTTAGCATGCGTGGGGGAGTAGCGAGGGAGACGATCAATGATCCTGGCTGCCGAGTTTATGACTGACTAAAGGGTGGATATGCGCACCTTGGGAAGACCAGCAAATAGAATATTACAGTAGTCGAATCAACGCAATTCAATTAAAATTCAATTCCAGCTTCCACAGCAAACAAATCATGAATGTCTTTAAAGACAGAAGAAAAGCAGATCTGAATGAGTGTAGTGAATCACAGTGAAGATTTAATTAGATTTTGCCTTTAGAGTGCTGTCCTCTGAAGATCTTTAAAAAGTTAGGATCATATTGATATAAAAGTACAAGGGCGAATACATAAACTTTTAACGGGGGGTAAAAAAAATTCTAGGCCTTGGATCTGGTGGAAAAAAAATTCGTGTCCGCCCAAAAAACTTGATGACCTCTTTTTGTCATCTGCCAAAATTTTCGGGAAAATCATATCATTTCATCCGCCGAAAAACTTGATGACCTTTTTTAGTCGTCTGCCAAAATTTTAGGGAAAATCATACCATTTCATCCGCCCAAAAAGTTGATGACCTTTTTTTTGTCCTCAACTTGAAAACGCGATTTTACGAATAGGGGGGGGGGGGCCAATATGCCATTACACCCATATGTGTATTGCTAATTTCATACCAAATTGGGAGCCACGTCCCATGGCAATGTTAGATGGGGGGCCGTGGCCGGATTGGCCCCCCTGGATCCGCCCCTGTCAAAGTATGCAGTGCATTGTCACACGACCAACATAACAAAGCATTCATCCTAATATCCATTGTGTTTCTCATAAAGATAAGCATTGCTAGCTTCAAAATCAGCCTCTTATCAAAATTATTATTAAACTAGCTGTACCCGGCCACGCGTTGCTGTGGCAGAAAAGACTCTCCCCCCTTCCCTCCCCCTCCTTGGAATGGAAGGTTTTGTTAAATTTTCAAAACAATCTGTGCGGTACTTTTCGAGAACACTGGCAACAAACTATTGGAAAGTTTCATTTTCATTTATATAGATTATACCTCCGATCTTTGATCAGCCTTCAAATCAACGGTCAGACATAGGCCCTACAACCATTCCTTGACTCTAACTTGCGTCGCTCGTGCAAGAAGAATGTTGGGCTCGTTAGTCGTTACGGCTGAGAAACATTGGCACTTACTCTTCAATATTGTCATCTTGAGTAAGATTGATTAAAACTGCAAGAAAAATGAAAACGATAGGTCTATACCGGAATCTACAAACACTCATCAGTGCCATTTTATGGTCTTTATTTCGTCAATCAGTAGACAGTCTCTAGCTACCCAATACGAGAAAGACTAGTTAATATGCATAATATACTGTTGCCATTGATAAACCTACTTATACAGGTGTGACTTGGTATGGGTTGCTTTTATTTCTGTATGCACAATAATTATTGGTCGGTTCCAAAATCTCCAATTTGTATCTAAAAAATGGTTATTGATTGACGAACTACGTTTTAGAGGTTTAGGGCTGGTCGTCGTCACCATTAATTTTGATGTCAACTTGTGTAAAATATGTAGCCTAGGCCTACCACTGCCAATGGAGACCAGTAAAACACTTACATGTATCTGTGTCTCTCTGTATAATAGTGCTTGGTTCAGAGAACGGGAAAGACTGTCATAAACCACAATGGCGCCTAACTCTGCTTCGACTGTAGCATTTATACGTATCGACTATTCGACTATTCCAAGCAATATTATCACTGTATAGGCTACTTTTAATAAGCTGCGAAAATAGTGCAGACTATACTTATCAGTAATGTTTAGACATTTTATGAGTGAATCTGTTTTTTGTTTTGTTTCAGCCGATTCCTAGTCGATCGTGTTTCGGTTGAAGTGAACGTCACGGTCATTCCATGGCTGCTCCACCAGACATTATTATTAGCTCTTAAAACCACCAAATCAAGACATTTATTTTTCTGCTTGAAATAGATTTGTGTAGTGCACGGATAAACGAATAAAGATTCCTGGTTTTGCATTAGTCTATCTTGTATTCGTTTCTACTTACAAACAATCGGTTAATTTATCGCATATAAATTAACTGAGACTCCAAACTTCTAAAGCGTCATTCGAAAGCCACACATAGGGCGTAAGCTTATTGACGAGCTCTGCGTTTGGTGAGAGGGCTATTAAGGGGTAGCAACACGCGGTGTAAATTCGACACAAATAGACCTAATTGGTTGCTGTCATTTTACGCCTTAGCTGCGGTGTTCTACTATATCTGACGATTTAATAAGCTGTCTCATGAGTTGTCTCAATGTTTGACCTGAAAATTAAAGGTCTTATTGAAGTAAACATTCAAGTGAAGAGACAAATATTATTATACTACGACAGTTACAACCATGCATGCACGTTTTTCTCCAAAAGCTTCAAAAGAATCATGCCAGTAGGCCTATAATTATAGGCCTATGGGGCACAGAAGATATTGATCAATCTATCGCTTCAGAGTTCTATTATTATTATTATTATTATTATTATTATTATTATTATTATTATTATTATTATTATTATTATTATTATTTTATTTTATTTTATATATATATATATATTTTTATTATTATATTATACAGTAAAATTATTTTTTCATAAATCCGACTTCTACTGTGGCAACAGTGGCATCCATTTCATCATCCAGCTTCCGCGCATGTACAAATTGGTTGGATCATTAACCAATCAAGACTTTATTTGTATCAATCCAATTTCTATTTAAATAACAAGTATTTTATCGGGATAAAGTTTCATCAAGAATCATTTCATCGAATCCCGTTTCTATTTAATTAAAAATTATTTTCATCAACTGACATAAAAAGTCATCAACTATTATAGGCCTAACTATGACTGCAACCGAGATTAGGGTTACCATAAGTGCTCAGGTGAAAAAGAGGACACACAAAATGTTCATCCGGTTACCATCTCGTAGCGCGCTCCTATCTTCATAATGCTAAACCCAGTGTAAGAATTGTGGAAAAATAACTGGGGGGGGGGGGGTTGGACCATTATCCACTTGGAATCGGGGTGTGAAAAACAGACTTTAACATGGGGCTCTAAGAAAGACTGGGGGGTTTGAAACCCCCCCAACCCCCGGCAATTCTCACTCTGGCTAAACCAATGTCAAGTGGTGTAGAACAGTGGTTCTCAAAGTGGTGGTCCGCGGACCGGCACCGGTCCGCGGAGGCCTGATCGCCGGTCCGTGAAGAAGTCTGAGAGTTAAAAATAAATTATAATTATTAATTTCTATATTTAAAACTGCTAAATTATTCGAATTGTTTTTACAAATTTATTCAAAATTCTGTCTCAAACTATAAAAATAGGCCTACCAGTGCCTTATTTTAACTTGCCAAATGGTTGTATAAACAATTTTTATTAATTAAAAAGTCCCTAATTATAATAATTAGCTTTTTTATACTATAATTAGTATTATACAAAGACATGATATTGTTTGTGCATGCCATTAAAGTTAGCGGTCCGCGAGCTTCCCAAATAAATTATTGTCGGTCCGCGGCCTGCAGAAGTTTGAGAACCACTGGTGTAGAACAAAGGTAACATTAAACTACACAAAATATTGTTCTTATTGTACATGGTTTATTGAGTCATTGTTGAGTACTTCAGTTCAGTAGGCTACACATTAGGCCTACATTACTGTGAGTCTGTCACTGACTGTACACAGAAACAACACCGTGAATTTCTTACTTACGCACTTACTTACTTACCATAGACTGAGCTTGGAGTTCAGCCCAAAAACTGATGGCCTTCAACAATTTAGGCTGACTGCTGAGAAAACCTGTGCATTGGGTTTTCAGTGCGTCTGTAAATACTCACATTTCGGCTTTTAAATTTTTTTCGTGAATTTGAATATATTAATTAATATATTTTTATTTACCATTATGATTATGTACATTGTACAGTGCAGGCCTATCTAGCGTTATATTTATACGTTTGAAAAAACCGCCTCAGGAACCTGAAGTCCAATTGTAGGCCTATTCATACGGACCCATGCATACCATTGACCTAAATATTGCTGGAACGCGCCTTTAGTTCACGGAACGGAGTAGTATATAACACGGAAAATTAGGCAAGATCGAGCGAGGAAAAACCCGGACAAAACCCATATTTCTCGAAAGCAGCCCGGACGCCCCGGACAGAGGCCAAAAAAGAGGACATGTCCGGGGAAACCCGGACGCATGGTAACCCTAACCGAGATGAAATCAGTAAGGAGGATCACACCGACAAGGCGCAGAAACTGAAACTATAATTTCATATAATTATAGGCTATAATTTACATATATAAATATTCATATAAATTTATACATGAAATTTAAATAAAGCAGATGGTTAGTACTGTAGGTCTACTTGCCATTTCATTGTCGAACTGTTTAAGAGTGTTTACTCAATGGTTCAAGGCTCCTCTTCCAGTCAAAACTTTGAGAGAAGAGTCGCGCTATGTCCCCGAGATGATTTCCACCACAAGTAGCCGTATTGCAAGCAGGCTTTACTAGAAATGACCGACGTAACAACTGCTACTTCGACACCTACGACAACCAATGGCTTCCGTGTTGCTTACTCGTCGTCACACGTCATAATAGCCTATAGTCAATTATAATGAAGGGCGTGTCAATGGAGAGAGTTGCTGATTCCAAAGTGCTGGATCGGTGAAGTCGAACGCTCGAGTTTTGACCAAAGCCGTCCTTGGTCGCGGGACAAGTAGACCATATCAGTCACGTGAGTGCATGCAATGGATGAATGGAGGATGCTGACGATCATTGTAGGAGAGATCGCAAAGATACGTGTGTGCTAGGCCAGAGTGTGGTCAGTAAATTAAAATAAGAACATGATCTGGCCAACTATGCATGTGTAGATATTCATAGCACAGAACTGCATGCCTGCATGCGTACACTAAAACATACATAGGCTACTTACAAAGGCCGATAATATAATTATAAGTAGGCCTATCATTTGCACGACCTACGTGATTGTATACCTGGATGCGAAAACTGAATTCATAAAAAAGAAATCAATGGCATTGCAGTTAAAACATACTTAGGCCTAGTGCTTCGAGCACAACTGTACACGCAAACGACGAATTCCTTTTTCGGAAATTATAATTAGAACGCCTTGCATGAACGGCAACATCTGTTGGCAATTTCATATTATGATAATTACTTGCTTAGCCTTCACGTCTTGCTTTCGTGGAAATGGCTACATTGGTGAGATCAAGCCGACATCGGGGATTGAGACCTTGGTCGAGCGCAGTAAACAGAATCGTTAAGCTATATAGACATCGGTTGGAAAGGTTGCGGCAGGGTTTCAGTGGTGCACGATTTCACTCGATTAATTCTCTGAAAAATAATCAGGGCCCATATAGACCCAATCTATTTTAAAACGTTAACATTTTTCATTTACCGAAGCATCCAAGTTGACCTCCAGACGTATCTACTGTGATGCAGTGTAACAGTCACTTGTTGATCATTCTAAACCTGATTATTATCACTCAACCCACTCCATCCATTGATAGTCAACCGTTAATTATTTGCGCAAGTTAAGTTTGTGAAGTTTTAGGCTAACACGTGATATCAGACTGTCGGGCATTTGTTCTGAACAGATAATAATAAAAATTATAAAAGAAACTCAGCGGATAAGAAGATACAACTGGTGAATATTTTATTAGTATTGACACGTGATATTATTAGCAAAGATGTTGACGGCATTTTTGCAAAGCAGGTATTATTATGCATGCACACAAGAAGATGTCGTCGTCGTCATCCTCTTTTCGCTGCATTGGTGTAGGAAAAATGAATCGTTCAAAAGACTTAAAGGTGACCACCCATCAGGTGCTTTTGCACCCAATTAATTTTCACGACTATACGAAACTGAAGTATAGATTGAAGAACTGTTATACACACTTGGCATACGCGAAGATAATTCTCAGGCGACGGAATAGCATATTAATCAGGTACCGCCACATCTGCGCACATCATAGTCACTTACGACAAACAGCCGACTGAATCAGGACGATTGTCAGCAAGGTGAAAGTGCAGTGAAGTTTTTAATTTGCCGATCACCTAGCATCAACGTTTCTTGAACGAACGAGGTTCCATTCATCTGGTGAGACCGCACGAATGGATAGAGATGCGCCAGCCAATCGCACGGTAGAGACCACGCGGTCAGATACCAATCCACGATATGGCTGGTAGATCGCGAAGTACATACGCTAATATCGAAATCTCGTCCCATCACCGCCAACCCGTTGCACGGAGCGGCCACCGACAGATCTCCAAACGGCCGACGGTGAAGTGGGAAGATCTTCTCTTTCGGCCACACTTCGGTCGCCTTTAAAAATGGCGCAATGTTCCGCACGTGCGTTTCGTTTTCATCATAGAATGCCAGGTCCACATAGGGCGATCTATAGCTGCCGTGGTACATGTAGCGTCCGACTGTTGGGTAGAACTTCCACACGTAATCAGCTGCTTTATATATTCCGTAATCGGGGTACCGCTTCGACAGTGTCTTCTCTATGAGAGGCTTGTCTTTTTCGTGCATGAGAATATCCACATCATCGTCCCATGGGATTCGGTTGTGGTGTCGTAGGGACCCGAGCAGCGTTCCACCGTAAATGAAGTAGGTCAGGTTGGCCGCCTCTACGGACTCGACGAAAACGTGTAATGTCCAATTGAAGAGTTCCATGTCACGCGGTGAGAGCGGGTTCACGAAATGGACCTCAAGAGGTTGGACGACGATGCGACCAGGTCTATAATTGATGACATATAAAAGGACGATGACGACGAGGATGAGGACGAAGCAGCTGAGAACGAAGAGGCTGCGCACACCAATGCATCGCACATGGCTCCTCAACACTGATGATAGGAGCATCACGCTGCAGACAACGAAACAAATAAAATTAAAATCTATGATATCGCTCTTAGAAGCATGACGTGAGCTTACAGTCTAAACCAATGATCCCTCATCCCGTGAGCCAAAAGCCAGGTCTCAAAACATGGCCCTTGTCCCACAAAGCATTCACAAGAATATAATTTATGACAAAAAAGGGACAATTTAGACAGTATATAACACATAATTATTTTCCATTACAAATTATTTTATTTTGACGTTTACTATGAATAACATCGAAAATTCTATTTTGATTCAATTATAACAATTTTATAAGTTTTTGGCCAATTAGATTTTAGCCTTGTGGCCCCCTAATGTCCTTCAACTACGAAAAAGTTTCCATCGTGTCCTCCATCGTATGAAAAGTGGCCCTACAATCAAAAAAGGTCGGGAATCATTGGTCTAAACAAATAGGATAAGATAAGAAGATAAGAATTTTCTTTAAAATAGGCCTACCAATTATTGCTATCCGCATTTTGGTGTACAGACATGGTATAATAAACATTACACAAACGTACATAATTTCTATATCCAATCGATGTCAACATGTTTTCAAATAGCACAAAAATCCTAGGTCCAAAGTCCAATATAAATTTTTCTTTAAAATAATAATTGTGTTATTTTAATGACCAACAATTTATGCTGCACTTTGGTTTATATGATATTACATTCAAATATGATAGGTAGGATTGTCCTTAGGAAGGTAGTGCATTCTGAGACAAGACGCAGCGAACTGTCGGGGTGGGTGGGTGAATGCCCATGCAAAATCGGGAAATCGTCCGGGCGGTATTTGTCCGGGGCATTGTCCAGGAGGGAGGAAATGTCCGTTCCTCATTTTTTTATTATCTAAATTGGTCTTCTTTTACCTTTTCTTAAATTTCTCGTTGTTGTGGAAATTAGCAGAGTGGTCGTCGTGACAACGGTAACTATGGCAACGACGACATTGACGTTCCGGAGAAGCGAGATCGTTGGCCTTACATCTGCTGGAGAGAATGTTATCTTCAGCATGTGTTTACAAATGAATATTAGTTTTGTATACATGTATCGATTCAATGGATTAACTGTATTGTACATGCATGGAAAGGCATGGATAGGCCAAAGAATTAGTATTAGGCCTACATGTCTGGCATGCATTAGCATAGGGCAGTACTCCCTCTTTTGTATTGGCTTAAGTAATGTATTGTATTGTAAATGAGAATCTATGTAGCGCCTATTAAAGTAGGCGAAGGGCTGAAGATGACACCCCGATAAGATCTTAGTTAGTATAGTGGGAGTCATTCCGTGCACATAAAAGGTCCTACAATGGCAAAGACGCCATGTTGGGCCACGGGAGTACTTGCCCGAGTAACTGGAAAATCAAGTCGATCAGAAGACCGGAGAGAGCGGGAATAGACTGCAGAGATGGGTTATGCATCAAGTCACATAGGTACTTAGTAGCTTGTCCAGTTTCAGTTCTTGAGACTTAGTGCAGTAGCCTACCTTGAATTGGATACGAAAGGCAACAGGAAGCCAGTGAAGAACATCAATCATGTAGTTGAAAATGGGAGAGTAGCGGGGGAGCAATGACTGGCTGCCGAGTTTATGACTGACTAAAGGGTGGATATGCGCACCTTGGAAAGACCAGCAAATAGAATATTACCGTAGTCGAATCAACGCAATTCAATTAAAATTCAATTCCAGCTTCCACAGCAAATAAAATCATGGATGTCTTTAAAGACAGAAGAAAAGCAGATCTGAATGAGTGTAGTGAATCATAGTGAAGATTTAATTAAATTTTACCTTTAGAGCTCTGTCTTCTGAAGATCTTTAAAAATGCAAGGACCACTAATACTTACCAAAGCATGTAGTGCATAGTCACACGGACAACATAGCAAAGAACTCATGTAGGCCTATATGTCTATCGTGTTTTTTCACAAAGATAAGCGCTGAAGTCTTCAAAACCAGCCAATGGGCTTACCTCCGTGGTGAAAAAATAGGCCTACCACTAAAATACTAATCGCCGCTGAAGTTTACATAGAGAAAATGGCTTCGAGGCTATTATTTTTCCGATCAAAATATTGATAGCAAACCACGAAGTGGGATGATGGATGGAAATCTTCAGACCAAAACAAGAAGCTGGATGATTTTTCTGATTTTTTTAATTACAATAAATGCGATGATTGATGCAAATCTAGTTTCTGGGGGGTAATCTGAAACCGGTGTAAAGGTTTCAAATTACCCCCTCCTAAACATTACCCCTCCCCCCCCCGGTAACTTGAAACCGGTTTCAGATTAACCCCAGGAAACTAGATTTTCATCAATCATCGCATTTATTGCACTTAAAAATATCAGAAAAATCATCCCGCTTCTTGTTTTGGTCTGAAGATTTTCATCCGTCATCCCATTTCGTGATTTGTTATCAATGTTTTCATCTGTAACTAAAATACTAAATCGCCGCTAAAGTTACATGAAGAAATGGCTTCGAGGCTATTATTTTTTGGCAATCCTGGGAACGGCGGTCATAAATTTCGAAACACTGATTTTAGTGCGGTGTATTGGATGGGTGCATAGAAACGGTTTCTTTTGCACTCCACGCTTTTTAAATCGACCAGCTGGTCCACCGAAATAGAAGCCGGAATAATGAGAAAGCACTTGAGAAATGGAAGCTGGATGAAGACCTTTTACAGGTGATATTAAGGTGGATTGACGAAAAAACGCAAGTGAAATATAAGCTGGATGAAAGTATTTCTAGATCTGAAATATAAGCTGGATTAAAGTATTTCTAGATCTGAAATAGAAGCTGGATGAAGGTATTTTTAGATCTGCAATAGAAGATGGATGAAGGTTCCTAAGGTAGAGGTGAAATAGAAACTGGATTGACGAAAATTGAACTTGAGAAATGGAAACTGGATTGTTGATTTCAGTGATTATTTCAGCATGCATCCAGCTTAAATTTCAGCTGGAATGCCGTTTATCCAGCTTCTATTTCACCACGCATCATGTTTAAAGCCTTCTCAGGATGATAGCCTATCGAATTCTGTAATTTTATAATTTACGACCGCTGTTTATAATTTATGACCGCCGTTCCCAGGATTGCCTATTTTTTCCCGATTAAAATATTGATAACAAACCACGAAGTTGGATGGTAATGTTTAGGAAGGGGTAATTTGAAACTTTCAGACCGGTTTCAAGTTACGGGGGGGGGGTAATGTTTAGGATGGGTAATTTGAAACCTTTACACCGGTTTCATCCATCTTCTTCAATAGCTTCTTTACAGACGAAAGACGCCAACCTTTATTCTCCATAACGATGACCTTGTCGCAGTAGGCCTACTTAAATTAAAATCTTGTATTTCTTCTGTAAACGCCATTTTCTTATTGCTTACACCAAAACAAGTGACGTAATATTTTATCAATGACGACGTCACAGCATCTGCGCACAACGACCTTATATAATATATTACCTCTGCGCAAGTAAGGGCCTAGGCCTATGTTGGAAACTTTATTTTTTGGTGCTCCAGCGGAGAGTAAGTACATGTAAGTAAGTATATTCTTTATTGATCCAACTGCATAACCGCACTTTGGTTTACATAAAAATTAGTAATCATAAAGCATTCTTATTAAAAACGTTTTTCTCATTAAGTTGTCTGCCCTTGGGACAATTCGGTCATGTGGTCTGGGGCGAATGGAATAGGGGAGTGTCTTTATAGGAGGAAGGAGCGGGTTTAGGACATGTCCAGGGTCCGTCAAGGCAGCTGTGGAGAGGCTCCTATCTGCCTTTTCACGCAGCTGCTCCAATGTTGGGCTATCCTCTGGAATGTAGCGATGTCTAACTAGACGAGCCACCACGGACTGTAGTCTATTGCGCTGCTGCTGTCCCGCAAAATCCCACCATGCAGGTGATGCATAGGCCTATTATATAGCAAACGAGCCATAGTTGTCATTCTAACAACATCATGAAGTTTTTAATCCTGCTAGGCCATACATGTATGCTGTCATGATGCGCAGGGCATACATCGACTGTTTAGCTTGGACACATTATGTGGTTTACATGCATTTCGAAGCCTATAAAATTATGTTCAGTCATCACAAATCCCAGGATTAACATGCTTTGGACTCTTGGGATACCTGGCACTTCCCAAAACGCTCATAAATTTGACAAAACTCGCGAATATTTGCAAACGACTTTGGAATCTCGTCTAAATACGGTCACTATAGCCTAATTGCTGTGTTTAAAATTTCAGACATATCCTAAAAGTTTTGACCGAGTTATGACACTTTTTGTGAGGGTTACTTTTTAACCGGGCACAGTGTAGATTCGACAAGTAGTCTCCGAACAATAATTCGTCTAACGACAACTGGTCTACAGACAACCGATCCAGCGCTTGAGAAATGGAAGCTGGATGAAAGCTTTTAGAGGCGACATAGAAGTTGAACTAATGTAAAAACGCAAGAGAAATGGAATCTGGATGATGGTTCTTTTTCAGGTGAAATGAAAGCTGAATTGACGAAAATAACGCATGAGAAGTAAAAGCTGGATGAAGACATTTCTAGATCTGAAATAGAAGCTGGATTGATAACAAAACGCTTAAGTAATGGAAGCTGGATGAGGGGATTTTTATATCTGAAATAGAGGCTGGATTGACGAAAGTAACGGGCAAGAAATATAAGCTTGATGAAGGTAGCCTACTGACACACTAGACTTTGGCCTGCTTTGTTCAACGGATTTTATTACATTATAGTGCAATCAACAACCAACAACCAACAATATTTAGTTGACGTGTGTTCTCATTATGGCATCTAGCCTATCATGAGCCTAAATTGCATAATAATCACCTCTGTGCACATCATAGTCACCTACGGCAACCAGCCGACTGAATCAGGACGATTGTCAGCAAGGTGCAAGTGCAGTGAAGTTTTTAATTTGGCGATCACCTAGCATCAACGTTTCTTGAACGAACGAAGATCCATTCATCTGGTGAGACCGCACGAATGGATAGAGATGCGCCAGCCGATCGCACGGTAGAGACCACGGGGTCAGATACCAATCCACGATATGGCTGGTAGATCGCGAAGTACATACGCTAATATCGAAATCTCGTCCCATCACCGCCAACCCATTGCACGGAGCGGTCACCGACAGATCTCCAAACGGTCGACGGTGAAGTGGGAAGACTTTCTCTTTCGGCCACACTTCGGTCGCCTTTAAAAATGGCGCAATGTTCCGCACGTGCGTTTCGTTGTCGTCATAGAAGGCCAAGTCCACATAGGGCGATCTATAATTGCCGTGGTATATACAGGGTGGCTCAAAAAAAAACGTACCACAGGATAAAATGCGATAACTTCTCAACCGATTGACATTTTTCTCCGAAAATTTTCCTATTTGTAAAGGAATGAATTTTCAACAATCCCTAAATTTCGTTTTTTCAAATTTTCGCGGAAAATGAACGTCACTTGTAGATTTCCATGTCAAATGATATCACTTTTCACTACGACCTCAGAATTTCGTTTTACACTTTATTGTAAGGTATAATGAGAGTGTCCACTCCCTGCCTTAGCACAAGCTCAACTTCTTTTGTGAAGCTCAGTATGGCCTTGTTGGTCGGGTCCTGCGGCAACTGACCCCACATTAGCAGCAAGACTTGCTTCAGCTGGCCAATGTTCTCCAACTTGGGATGAAATGTCTTGCAGCGTTCCAGAATAGTTCACCAGACGTGATAAGCAAGAGGACTAAGGTCTGGCGAGTTTGTTAGTCACCTTTGCCAATAAATTTACTGCATTTGATGGCAAAAATAAGGTAGCGTCATCATAATCAGCCTTGCCGTGCGAGCAAGCAGGCGCACCGTCCTGCTGGAAATTAAAACCAGATGTTAGAGCATGCCTGGTCTTCAATGAGTCTGGGTAAGAGAGTTCAGCGATGAGTTTGACATTTAGCCTACTGAATGGTATTAAATGCAGTCTTTTCTTGCAGCTGTAACACACGCCAGCATAGCTGATACTGAAATCATGATGTGCTTTGCAAACGTAACCCTCTCGAATACCAAGCGAATTTCCTGAACATGACATTTTCCCCCGTCAGACCAAATGACAACTTCCTGCCTCTCTTCCAGCATCTGACCTTCGTTACATAAACACGTTTGCAGATAGCCTTCAAAGTGCTTCAGGCTTCACTTTTCACTGGGTCTTTTGCTATGACCGCGCGATGTCCCAGTCTCTGTTCACGTAACGTCCGAGTTCCCATTTTATCCTCTGCAGAAACTTTGCCCATGACGTTCAGTAACGGATTCACAAACTGAGGCCTTAATATACAAAATATGACCATATACTAACAGCTTACATAATAAACAGCTTATCTACAGCTCTTAGTGAGGTTGTATGACATTGTCATCATTTTATGTGTTGCAATTTGCCAAAAAAATCGTAATGAAATCACATGTAATGGAACAAGATTCTCCGGATATTCAAAAAAACGAAATTTTAAGTTTGAACAGCTGTAACTTTTGCAAACATAAAAAGTTTCAACTGACACTTTCAGGGATTGTGGCAAATTCATTCCCCTGCAAATTGGAAAATTTTCGGAGAAAAAGGTCAATCGGTAGCGAAGTTATCGCATTTTTCCGGTGGTACGTTTTTTTTGAGCCACCCTGTAGAGCGTCCAACTGTTGGGTAGAACTTCCACACGAACGTAGCTGCTTTATGTATCCCGTAGTCGGGGTACAGCCTCGACAGTGTCTTCCCTGTAAGAGGCTGGTCGTTGTTGTGCATGAGAATATCCACATCATCGTCCCATGGTATTCGGTTGTGATGCCTTAGAGACCCGAGCAGCGTTCCACCGTAAATGAAGTAGGTCAGGTTGGCCGCCTCTACGGACTCGACGAAAACGCAGAATGTTCGATTGAGGATGTCCATGTCACGCGGTGTGAGCGGGTTCACGAAGTGGTCCATGTCACGCGGTGTGAGCGGGTTCACGAAGTGGTCCATGTCACGCGGTGTGAGCGGGTTCACGAAGTGGTCCATGTCACGCGGTGTGAGCGGGCTCACGAAATGGACCTCGAGGGGTACAGCTTCGACCGTGTCTTCTTTAGGGTCAACGATGCGGGTATTGAAGACATTGAAAAGGATGATGACGATGACGAGGATGAGGACGAGGCAGCAGCTGCGCACACAGAAGCAACGCACTGTTCTCATCAACACTGCAGACGATAGAAGCATCACGCAGCTGCATACAACGAAACACAATAATCTTATATCGCTTTTAGTAGGTTACACGTATAATATTATTTTAGTGTACTCACGTATGCAGGTCTGTACTATGAACATCTACACATTAGACAGATCAGGTTCTTATTTTAATTTACTGGTCGTACTGTGACCTAGCGCCCAAGTTTCTCTATCAATCAATCAATCGATTTTGTATTGGTCCGTAAGTATCAAGCACACTAAGATATAAGACAGGAAAAAGTTACATAAAGCATTAGGCCTACAAGTATCACAAATTAATCATTGATTAATCAAAGTGAAAACTAATTAGATTTTGCAAATTATATGAACCCTGGGCCTAGATTGGAAATACCCCAGGAATATATAAGAAGAGATTATTGACCTAGCTACTGTAACAGTCTAAATAAATCTGAGACAAGACGTAGGCCAGTGTCACACGAGCGAGCGTTGGCCACACTGAATAATTTGAAACCATAACTATCAGTAAATAACAGTCATAATTATTGACATGAATTAAAGTCACCAACTAAAGCTGTAACTGCAACCAAGATGAAATCAGTCAGGTGAATCACACTGACGAGGCGCAGAAACTGAGATTATAGGCCTAATAATAATTTTTTCATCTGTAACTAAAATACTAAATCGCCGATGAAGTTACATGAAGAAATGACTTCGAGGTTATTATTTTTCCGATGAAAATATTGATAACAAATCACGAAGTGGAATGACGGATGAAAATCTTCAGACCAAAACAAGAAGCGGGATGATTTTTCTGATTTTTAGTGTAGGCTAATAAATGCGATGATTGATGCAAATCTAGTTTCCGGGGGGGTCATCTGAAACCGGTTTCAAGTTACCGGGGGGGGAATGTTTATGAGTGGAATCCTAATTTGAAACCTTAACACCGGTCCGCCCAAAACGTCATGCATCGGCGATTGTCCTTTTCGGCCGCTCGGTTCTTCCCACCAAACCTCTAGACCAAGTCTCCGCCTATGATCAAACCACGACTTAGGATTGAGGCACTTTCTCTTATTCTGCACAGGCTTGTGCACGTATGCAGGCACGCGTGATATCATTGTATCAATACACACTCGCCTACCTATAATACGCACTTGCATAAAATTAATATGTCTATGTCCTACTCCGAAGTTCAGGGTCAGTGAGGTCGAACGTTCGAGTTTTGACCAAGCCGTCCTTGGTCGCGGGACAAGTAGACTGTGTCAGTCACGTGAGCGTAGTAACTGTTGGCGAAGGAAGGATGCTGGCGTCAACAGGTAAACGAAACAGAGGTCACAAAAATACATGTAAGTGTGCGATAATTTTAACCTGCAGAGTACGGTTAGTAAATTAAAATAGGAACATGATTATGGCTAATCATTATGCATGTGTAGATATTACTAGATAATTATTCATAGAACTGAACTGCATACGTGCGTACACTCAAATAACATAGACTACGTGTACTTACAAAGGCCTGTATGCACGACCTATCCGAATGCGAAGATTGAATTCTTTAAAAAAGAAATCAATGGCATTGCAGTTAAAACATACTTAGTGTTTCGAGCACAACTGTAAGCTTACACGCAACCGACGAATTAAATACTTTATCGGAAATTATCAATAGAGCGCCTTGCATGAACGACAACATTCTGTTGGCAATTTCATAGTAGGCCTATGATAACTTAGCCAAGGCACTTGCTCTCTTGGAAATGGCTACATTGGTGAGATCTGGTTGATATGTCAGAGAGACCTCGGTCGAGAGGAGTAAGCAGAATCGTTAAATTATGGTTGGAAAGGATGCGGCACGGTTTCAGTAGTGGAAGATCTCACTCGCTTATTCCTTACTATAAATATTCAGGGTCCATAAATATCATTTATTAATAACGTTATCAATATTTTTAATAAATTTTACCAACGCATCCAATGGAACAGTCTAAAATCGTGGCTTAAGAGTTTAAACTTGACTGAGGGGACGGAAATTCTGCTCCTAACAGAAATTATGTTTTCGCAACTGAAGCCGGAAACTTGTTGGCCTGATTCTACAATCGATGCTAGATGCATTAACGTCGTGAATCAATAATCTGAATAGACATACATCGATCGGCTCATTCGTGGCATGCTATGCTATAGGACGCTTGCATTTGAACAATAATAGGCTAATAATATACATAGGTCTAACTGAATAGCTATAGAAGCAAATTGCACAACTGACTGAAAAACAACACCTGGAATGCCTCAGATTATTCATGAGTGCCAGTATGTTTGTTTGTATGTGCATTTGTTATAGCGCCCCTTAAAGCTCTCTACTCAGAGGCGCTCCGGGCTACATCGCAGACACTGCATCGGAGTTTCACGCCGAAGCGCACGATCAGTTGCGATTGAAGGACTTGCTCAAGGTCCTTACGCGGCGACTTGAGGTGGATTCAAACCTGCAATCCTTTCGGCTGCAAGGCAACGAACGTACCCACTACACCACCGCGCCCCTCGAGTATGGATGAGAATGATGAAGAAAAGAAAGAGAAGCTGGAGGAAGAGAAAGAAGACGTTCTATGCAATAATATGGCGACACGAAAGTTCGTTCACCGTTTTCAAATTGCGTTGTTTCAGTAACGGCTTCGTAGGTTATTTCTTTCTTATATTTTGTCAGTGCATACATTTAGGCTACATAAGTCAAATGAAATAAATTGGTACAAATTTGATTATGATCCGGTCTGTTGTTGCCATTAGGCCTATTTATAAGAAAATGTAAAGACGACCAGTCTGCGAAAAACGGCGTTCATCAAAGTAACACAGTAGGCTAAAGAAATGACATTGTGTAGGCATAAGGACCAAACAGAGTGCAAATTTCCTGATGTGCGTATTTTATTATTATTATTATTATTTTTTTTTTGCCCCGAGGTATTTAGGATCCCTCAGGGACTTATTGCTAACTACAGTATGAAAACCAGTCCAGAATGACCCTACTCTTCGTTGTCTAGATCAGCGAATGTGCCTCGAAATGCGATCGCGTTAAAACGTTGTATCGTTAAAGAGATACGTTGGTACAGGAAGGAGGTTATTATTATTATTATTATTATTATTATTATTATTATTATTATTATTATTATTATTATTATTATTATTATTATTATTATTATTATTATTATTATTATTATTATTATTATTATTATTATTATTATTATTATCATCATCATCATCATCATCATCATCATCATCATCATCATTATCATCATCATCATCATCAAAGAGTTTTTATATAGCGCATTTTTAGGCAATAAATTCAGATGCGCCCCCAGTCCCACTAATGCTGAAGAAGGTAGTTTTGAAACTCGAAATCAACCCGAACGGACCGCTATTATATTTGGCCTTCGTCGGAATAATTCGTATGCCTATTAGGCTTATGATTCGAATACCCTTTGCAACAACTGTGCCCCGACGAAAAAAAGGTCGTCAACTTTTTTTCTGGAAAAAATTTACCTGTATTTTTAATTTATTCCGATTTTTTTCGGGCATAAGTAAAATCTTGCCCCCCCCCCACTACCTCACTGTTGAAATCTCCTCTACGCCTATGAGAACCACCCACAAGTATAGAGCAATCCTCTGAAGGCGTTTGGTCGATATGTAGGCCTACGGGGAGTGGATACGATTACTGTAGGCCTACTAAAAGAAGAGAAAACGCGTTAGACCTAGGCCTACTTTTAATGAAAAACAAACTCTTTCGATGCAGCGATGTTTGATTTGATGCGAATTTAACTCATGTTTTGTCACATGAGCAACAGCTGGAACTGCGTCACTCGAAACTCCACTGTTATATAATACCACTAGCTAAAATTGTATGTTAGAATGTTGGTGAAGAATCTTTGACTACTACTGAAGCATTGTTTCACGACGATGGTAGGCCTACAATAATAATTTACTGTTATGTAATATCGTTTTTATAAGCTACCAGCATACATGTAGTTACTGTAGAACTCGTTCAGTAACTTTCCTCTTTTATTATGATTGTATGTAAGCTTATAATAGTGCGAGTGAAGGTGATGGATTTTTTGAGTCTTTATCGGCTGGGCATCTTTGTTCGCCAGTTCATTCGCAAAAATTACCTTTTATAGTACATCCACAGTTATGGGGATTACTCTGACTCGCTCCCAACCCTAGCGCGGCCAAATATGGATTATAATTGTAATTGTAGCCTATGTCTATAATTGTATTCGTTATACGCTTCTCTCAGCAACAGCTTTTCAGGACCTCGAGCG
The DNA here is from genome assembly GCA_945859605.1 of Lumbricus rubellus. Lineage (NCBI taxonomy): Eukaryota > Metazoa > Annelida > Clitellata > Crassiclitellata > Lumbricidae > Lumbricus > Lumbricus rubellus. The sequence goes on from OX243825.1 coordinate 29,430,550, forward strand.
AAAAGATTTGAAGCCAAGAAGACTACTGTATTGAGCTGCAATCGAAATTTGCTTGGTTCACACGTAGGCCTAAGCTTAAAAAACACTTAGTGATTGAGAGTCACTTTTTTATTCCAGCCTCTTGCTTTGAAGTTTGAATCAATGATTGCTGTTCGTGATTTTGAAATGCTTCAACATTTCAGATGAAGACATTCCTGCTGCTCGTGTACTGCCTTCTGGTGATTGTCCATGGTAAGACAGTGAGCACATTCTTAGTCAATCGTTTTCATTCGATGAGTTGTAGCCTACATGTCTTCCACGAGTTGCTCCCCCCAGCGAAGCAAACGGGTCATAACTTGTGCTCCAGACACCATGACCGGCTGTAACCAAGAGCAGAAAATAAGATGAGAAAACATTTGTAGTTGGAATGCTTTATACGTGTTAATTACTTTGTTCTGTTGATAGTTTTTGATTATGTGAATTTTTATTATGTGATACTTGTTCAACAGAATGCTGTTTTGCAACTGGTTATATAAAAGAATATACTTACTTATTTACTTACTTACTTAAAGTATATTTAGCAAGTTTGAAGGGACCCAGAGCATTTTTTCCAAAATTATTGCGTGTGCCATTGATGCTAACCAAAGTTTCAGTTTGGTTCAAAAGTTTCGATGATTTCTGATCATAATGGAGCAATTAAGATAACAAAACGTATAGAGGCATTCTTGGTGTGGCTTTTAAGGCAAGAGTTATAACAAGCATTCATCTCACATTCCTAAACGATTAGCCTACATGGATTGAAGGTTCGCCAAAGTGTTTAACCCTCGGGCTACCAAGAGGGGGGGGGGTGGTATCCACCCCCCCCCTAGGTTTTTCCCAAATCAAACTTTTTTCGTTAGGAATAAAATTTTGACGTTTTAGGTGGCTGTAGAGGATTCATTTGCACACATTTTGAGCTAAAATGTGTGATGATATACCATACCATTCAAAAGTTACACCCGATATACCCGAGGCACCAGGGGGGGGGGGGTGGATACCACCCCCCTTAGATTATCGGCTGTATCTTATCCGTCCTTTGACATGAAGAGACACCAATTACACCATTCTGTAGAGGGAATGTGGGGCTACATTGTGGTGGTCACGGAGTTGTCATTTGACAACCGGAAGTGCTCAAAATAAATTAAAATATATAAAAAGGTGTTTTATTTTCATAAAATTTTCATGTTGTTCCTATTAAAAATTATTCATAATTTATTTTTTAAGAGAAATAAATTATGCCATTCTATAGAGGGCAATTAGGGCTATTTAGTGATACCAAATAATTTGACATTTGATGACCGGAAGTGCTTAAAATAAATTTAAATGTGTGAAAATGTTGGGTTTTTACAACGCAAACCGATAAGTCTGCGTAAACGTTTTTCAGCATGTTTTACGTGTTTTTTCTCTTTTTATTGTAACTAAAACTAACTTATTACTAGTTTTTATAGTTGAATATTGGACTTTATTATATGTAACCTATTTTAAATTAAATAAATTATGTTAAAAACACACAGAATCTAATATTTTGCTTATGCGAAAGTATACATTTTGTGGAATCGACGGGTGCCTACGGTAAAAAATTCATAACTTTAGGGTGCTTTCATATATTTTAAACCTAAATATACCATTTTGTGCAGAAATGAATGCTGAATCCATAGGTGTATTACAAGTTATGATATCTCAAACCAAACCCAAAATCCAGGGGGGGGGTGGTAACCACCCCCCCCTTGGTAGTCAGTGTTACAAAAAAAGCTTGGTAGCCTGAGGGTTAATTGCAAAGACCCCATATTTAGCTTTGTTTATCCTCATCTAGTCGGGCACGTTTTAATAAATTTTTGTTTCTTTATTCATTCTCAAGCCATTGTAGTACGAGGTGTATCTGCAAATCGTGCAAAGCGAGAGAAGCTGACTCCTGAATGCACTGCAGCAAGGATGTTCTGTATCCCCATATGCCTACAAAATTTCGCTCAATATAATCCATGCGTCGAGACTTGTAAGTGAATTAATTAACTTTGTTGCAAATTGTATTCGCCATTTCACTGCTGAGTCCGATGATGATGATGAGGATATGATGATGATGACGACGACGACGACAACCAGGGGGGCCGTTAGGCGTACGCACTTACGCAAGTGCGTACAGCGCGGAAAGGCTAAAAAAATAACAAATTGTAAATTACCTCTATGCGTAGGCCTATACCCAAAATGGAGCAAAAAGCTTAATCTGGTTATACCTCATAATCGCCAGTATAGGCATAGCCTATACGGTATATACATATATATATCTATATACATATATATATATATATATAATATATAAGCTCGTATCGATCGCTTTTCGCTTCATATTATTTTGTGCAAGTTGTGCGTACAGAAAAAAATCTTGTGCGTACAGACAAAAAATCCTGGCGGCGCCGCTGACGACAACGATGACGTTGGCGATAATGGTGACGATGACGCTGACGATGATGATGACGATGATGATGACGATGATGATGATGACGACGACGACAACGATGACGTTGACGATGATGATGACGATGATGATGATGATTATAATGATGACTAGAAAGCTGATATTGATCATGATCATGGTAGACCTGACGGTGAAAAAATAACGAAGACTAGGGCAGCATCGCGTTTATGATGTTGACGTGAATGCAGTTGACATTGCAATCTGATGTTAATTGCAGTTATTCTGTGTGTATGTGCGTAGGGTGTGTGCGCGCGTGTGTGTGCATGTGTGTGTGTGTGTGTGTGTGTGTATGTGTGTGTTTTTGTGTGTAGGATGCGCTGATTGCTCATCATGCACTATAATTATTGTTTATGTATCTTGTTTTTATTTTAGGTTTACCACCTGGATGCCCCGTCATATTCACGGATCCTCTGAGCGGCTAGAAAGCAGAGGAATAAACTTATAAAGGTCAATACTTGGAATCATTATTATAATTGTAACGACATATTTTGTTTGGATAAATACATGTTAGGGATTATTACTTCATCAGCCAATGATCCCTTTTTCATTATCCTCAGAAACCTTTGTTTCAGTTGGTGTTGAGGGCTTGGACCTTATTTCACTACTGGGTCGGCCCAGATAAATAGACGTAGCCTACGCTATAGAAAATTGAAGAAATTAAATTGGGTAACGATTTCTAAGATGATCCAAGTCCCACCAGAGGCTATGATTTCTTTATGGCTCCAGCAATGAAAACAATCAATCATCTACCAGCTTTTAGGCCATAATGTTGATTATTAAGCTTACTATACTAAAATGTTTTTCTTGGTTTGTTGCAGGTTGGGAGAATTACGGACGATGCATTCGCCCGAAAAACGTGTTAAGCATTGTTTAGATATTTGAAATTCAGACAAACTCTGCAAGTCATTTCTACGACTCGGACTAAGTAAAATTAATTAGAAGTTGTATATTTTCCATAAAACTTCCGGTGTTTAAAACTAAAACAAAAAACGGGAAAAAATAAAAATTTCAAAATATTTGCATTGTGATTTGCCATTCGTAATAAGCTTAGTGTGCTGATTCAAACGACTTTATCCTGTCGGTGTGTAAATTAGATCTACAGTGTAAGTGAGTTTGTAGGTTTGACTTAGGGATTCAGTCCATGGATAGGTTTGAGAAAGTGAGTGAGTGGGTGAATAAGTAAATCAGTAAGTCATACCGTAATATAGTCACTGTGTTGCTTAGGCCTACCACATGACTGTGATTTCGTGTTTCATCCAGTGAATCATTCAATTAGTCAACCCGTTAACGGTGATCAGTCAGTTAGTATTTTTTGGTTGTATTTGGTTGTACGTCCCCCAACTTTCATTGCTCCCCGATCTGCCACCAGTCCTATCATACGATCTTTTAAATTTTAAGTCGGCTAAGGGATTAGCCTAATCTAGTTATCCGGTAAAGGACCGGTATACTATTGTTGCACTAATATTATTGGCCAACACGTTTATTTTTGACGAATGACTAAGATAGTGTACTCGAACACTCGTCGGCTACCAGCCAAACGACCATTGGTGTGGGTGACAGAGGAAGGCCCACCACTCAATATCCGGCCTACGTCGTCGTTTAGTAAGCCTTAGTGTGCTTATAAATATGACAACTGGCCAGCCACGTGCTCGTTTGGCATCACTGTGGTTAGGTTGATTGGGATCGGTGTTTGCCCCAGTAAGATTGCTTGTGAGATTTGTCCCCAAAAATGTTTTGAATAGTAGGCCTACTCTAGATATAAAGTTACAATTATCTTTTTCCGGAAAAGAGAAGTCATGAGCCCGAGGACGGAGTTCATGACCACATAACCTTGATGCGAATAATTAAAATGCATGTACAATAATTGTACATGTATAAGCCAACTCTGCATGCATTAGATATTCACAACATAGAACTGCCTCCGGTGTAATAGACTGTATGCATAGTGTGCGTAGGCCTACATGTACATTATAGCCTGCAAGATTTTTGAGCCTCGAGACTGAATAATTCCTTCGAAGAAATCAATGGTATCGCAGTTAAAACAGAATTATTGATTCGAGCAAAGAAGGCGAATGACGTCTTCGGAAAGTATTAACAGAATAGTTTCTATGGACTGCAACATCAGATCTGTTGACAATTATTTTACACCATGATAGCTTAGCTTAGACAGTGTCTTGCTTTCATGGAATTAGCCACATTGCCACGATCTGACCTATATTATAGATTGAGATACCGTGGAGAGCGCGGTCCCTAAGTGTGGAATTTAAATAATATGAAGCCATCCAAATGGAAAGCAGAGGTAAAGGCTGCTTGCCCTCCCCTGATTTTGACCTGGCACCGGAACGAAAACGGCAGCTCTGGCTATAGCGGACTTGATTTGATATAGCGCCGGTGAATAAGCTGGTCTTCCTGACGTGGCTTTTGTGAGCGCTGAGAAATTCTCGCAGATTTACATTACATTACATCAAAGCAATTTGCTATCGATCAGGCAGAGGTTTAGACAGCGACCAACGTGATCACGGACATGCGCAGAACTCATAAAAGATCGATTCTCAATATAACAGATCCATATTTATCTGGGCTTAACGATATTTTTCCGCGGTACATGGCCATCCGCGTGATTTAAAAATCATAAATCTGCAATAATAGTTTGATGATCTGACCACGGTGACCGGTTTAAGCTTAGAAGCAAAAATCAAACTGCATATTGTACTGTTCGTACATGTTTACATACGTGCACGGATGTGTACCTTTACGTGTACGTACACATAGATAGACAGACAGACAGGCAGGCAGGCAGGCAGGCAGATAATTAGACAGATAGACGGAGGCGGAGATGAATACAGGGACAGACAGACAGAGATAGAGAGAAAAAGAGGGAGAGACAGACAGGCAGATCAGAACAGAGACAGAGATAACGAGAGAGAGAGGGAGACAAAGAGACAGAGGCAGAGACAAAAAGACAGAGGCAGAGGCAGAGGCAGAGACAGAGACAGTGACAGAGACAGAGACAGTGACAGTGACAGAGACAGTGAGACAGAGATACAGAGAAAGAGATACAGATATAGAAACAGAAAGAGGTATAGAGACAGAGACAGATTTAAAGAGAGGGGAAGGGATATAGAGAGGAAGCGCGGGGGAGAGCGGTTTTTCTTCTTTACGGTAAGTGATCGGATTTGGATGTTGCATGTATAATCTTATTTCATGCACTGGATTATCTTCAATAATTGCCCATTCACAGTATTCCAAAGCATCACAGAGTCAATTACATGTATGTCTGCAAAATCTTCGTCACTCTTACTCATGGCTATGTGAGTTGCGCATTGGAATTCACTGCAATAACTCCATTCCCATTCATTCTTCTAAGGTTCTCATCTTCACTCTTTATTTTGCTGCTCAACTGAGTTGACTGATTGGCCACCTTAACCCTCAGGCTACCAAGCTTTTTTTGTAACACTGACTACCAAGGGGGGGTGGTTAGGCCTACCACCCCACCCCCCTGGATTTTGGGTTTGGTTTGAGATATTATAACTTGTAATACACCAATGGATTCAGCATTCATTTCTGCACAAAATGGTAGCCTATATTGTGTTTTAACATTATATGAAAGCACCCCGAAGTTATGAATTTTTTACCGTAGGCACCCGTCGATTCCACAAAATGTAGGCTATACTTTCGAATAAGCAAAATATTAGATTCTGTGTGTTTTTAACATAATTTATTTAATTAAAAATAGTTTACCTATAATAAAGTCCAATATTCAACTATAAAAACTAGTAATAAGTTAGTTTTAATTACAATAACAAGAAAAAACATGTATTAGCTGCTGAAAAACGTTTACGCAGACTTATCGGTTAGCGTTGTAAAAAAACCCAACATTTTCACACATTTAAACTTATTTTGAGCACTTCCGGTCATCAAATGTCAAATTAATTGGTATAAAAATAGCCCTAAACGCCCTCTATAGAATGACATAATTTATGTCTCTTAAAAAATAAATTATGAATAATTTTTAATAGGAAAAACAAGAAAATTTTATGAAAATAAAACACCTTTATTTATATTTTAATTTATTTTGAGCACTTCCGGTTGTTCAAAGACAACTCACTGAGCATGGAAATGTAGCCCCACATTCCCACTATAGTCTAGGCTTGGAATTTCAAAAGGGCTCTAGAAATCACTGTTAGAAGCAAATCATGTAACAATTTGCTAACCGGTGTTTTTAGACTAATTTGACCCTCCTGAAAACGAAAATCGCGGTTAGCAAGCTGGATTTTTGGCCGTTCAATGGGAAAACAAGATGGCGGACAAAATGGCTGCCAATTGCTTCAAATGGCTATAAGTAAAATATTGTATGTGATAGGAACACGGTTTTAGACTCTAAATTAAGACTATAAGGTTCAAGGAATGCAATGGAATCAAAGACATATATGTAGCACTGCACAAAAACCAAAATGGCGGACAAAATGGCGGCCAGAATCTTAAAATGGCTATAAATGAAGCTATGAATGCAATAGAAATATGATTTCAGAGTCTAAATCAACATTTTAGAGGTCAAGGAATGCGATGAAAGCAAGATCACACATCTAGCACTGCACTAAAAACCCAAATGGCGGACAAAATGGCTGCCAGAATCTTAAAATGGCTATAGGTGAAGTCATGTATGCAATGGAATCATAATTTTAGGGTCTAAGTCAACATTTTCGAGGTCAAGGAATATGATGGAACCAAGGTTACATATGTAGCACTGCACGAAAAAAAAACAAAATGGCGGACAAAATGGCGGTCAGAAGCTTAAATGGCTGCAAATGGAGTTTTGTATGCAGTAGAAATATGATTTCAGAGTATAAATCAACATTTTCGAGGTCAAGGAATGCGATGGAAGCAAGGTAACATAAGTAGCACCGCACTAAAAACCAAAATGGCGGATAAAATGACCGGCCATAATTTTACAATGGATATGGGTGAAGTCATGTATTCAATGGAATCATGATTTTAGGGTCTAAGTCAACATTTTCGAGCTGAAAGAATGCGACGGAATCAATGTCACATATTAATTATGTAGCAATGCAAGTAAGCCAAAGTGGTGGACAAAATGGCGGCCAGATCCTTGAATTGGCTATTAGTGAAGTTCTGTATATTTAATAGAAATATGAATCCGGAATGTAATTAAAAAAATTCGTGTCAAGGATTGTGATTTAATTAAAGGCACATAGGCCTAATATAATTTATTATTTTGTGACACTGCCACAAAACTAAAATAGTGGGCGAAAACTTTGACTGGCTATAGATGATGTATTGAATGTATGTGATAGAGATATGATTTTAGATTGGATTGGTGTTTTCTTGGTCATATAATCCCAAGAATGTTACATCATATCTTCTATATACATACCATTGAGCTTAATGTAGTGAAATTGTCTAGTGGAAATATTTTAGTAGCTTATGATTGCACTGCACATTAACTATTGCTGGCACATTATTCATGCTTCAATTTTCATTACATGTCCTATCAATTGTTACAATGTTTCATGGCTTGACTGTGCTAAACAGTATACATGCAGAGTAGAGTTAATTCAGTAATTGTTGCTGTTCATGCAATTGTACGTAAGTGTACATGGCAAGATCACATTTCCATAGCAATAGGGCTCGATGCTACGCTTGTAAACTTCGCATGATTTGCAGTTGACAAACTCTATAATTGTATGACTGTGACGCAGGACCAATGCCAGGCCACACTGGTAAAGACTACTTTCTTCTTCTACCGCACGCCCATGAATGGGCCGGAATGAAGCTAGATCAGCTTCGCTCTCAGGCATACCAAGAACATTCAGCCAATTTTCCGACAATGGAGTAGGCCCTACCGCTATTTCAAGACTCTACACAGTGACGAAGTTGTGGTCGTACTCGACCATTTCTGAAGGGTTCCACTTTTTTATAAGCAATGTCCAAGTTCAGAACCTATCCAAGACAATAATTATTGTCACTCTTGTAGCCAATCGAAAGTACCTTTACATGGGCAGCCATTGTATCTGCCAGGTCACACATGTATGTCTTTGCCTTTGGAGGGTCCCTATTGCTTGTACCATTGCTTGTCCATCAATAATTTATCTGGAACGGATCATAAGTATTGCGACACGATTTATTGGGCATATCGCAATTTTGGTCATGTCTCATATTATATGCAGATGTCTTGCATTGACTCCATTTCCCGAGGCATATTGCCTACAGGGTCCGTGTCTTTGGTTAGGCGGTGCTTTTATGGACTAGCCCCACTATGTCTGCAAGAACTCTATTATCCAACACGGGTGTCCAGCGTTAATCCACTATTCGGCTGGCGGATCAAGCTGAGCTTCTGCTATTCGACAGCAGCGTTCATTCTCTGTGGCTGGTTGGAACCACATTCCACAACCTGAAATGTCCACCCATTTCACAGCAATTATTGTCCGTGGGTCACTCCACTCCGTTCCTTGAGAATCTAAAAACTGTCCTATTTAGTCGTGGTTAGGTCGGGAGTTATGCCGAGTAGCCTACCTTGAAGAAGCCCTAAAGAAAATTTTCTAAATAAATAGATGCTACGCCTTTGTTAAAACGTTACTGACTGGACAAATTACTTTACAGAATTATTATTGTTATTTGTGATTAATTAACCATGGCTATATTGTAGCATAACCAATGATGATAGAATTAATAATGCCCCACTTGGAATAGTTACGATGCTGGGTTTTTTCCGACTGGTAATAGGTCTGCTCAGTAATTTTCAATTATATAGTTACCAAGATGCTTATTGTGTTTTTCCTCTGGTTCCTTTGCCTCGATATGATTACTACTATCTTACATGTGCTTAATGATTCAGGTTGCCATTACTGACTTATGTTTGTTGCTTATTTGTTTTTGGTTTTGCTTTGGGTTTTTTTAATTTATTTTTTATGTTGTTGTTTTGTGGCTTGTTGCCAAAGGCTTTTTTGATCGTGTGATCTTATGCCACATTGATTTCTTTTCTGGTATTTTCTTTTTAAAAAATTTCCATTTTCTGTTTATAACTCTAACCTCACCATCTTGACTTACATTTTACGTTCAGGGGTTATCCAGGTTAGCGGGACCTGTCCCTTTCTGGATGACCCTTTCTGAGTGTTCACCGTTCTTACAATCAAGGTGTCCTGCGAACATTAATTTTATTCCTGTGTAGCCTAGTATTTTTCTTTGCAGTATACCTTGGTTTTGTTTGTTTGTCTCTTGTTCATTCTCAGAATAAACTGATTTGATTTGATTTGATTTGATTTGATTTGAAAGCATAAAATGCACTGGTTTTGCAAGGAGGTTATGGCACGATATTGATGCCAAATCCATGGGATAATCAGCTTGATACGCTGTGATAAGGTGCTGCATGATAACTTCGTCTGTGTTCCTTTAAAGAACGCTCCTTGGTTTAAGACTTACTGACGGAATTGTGATAATTTGAATGATCACATGTGGCCATATAAGGGAACATTGTAGATAAATTTCACAGCACAGGCCCCAGATGCCATCTGGCAAAGACCTGATAAACTGGAATCAAATTCCGATTGCATATGTGACTTCAATCGAGGCCATTTTAGGATTCTGGTCGCCATTTTGTCCGCCATTTTGGTTTTTGTGCAGTGCTACATATGTAACCTTGGTTCCATCATATTCCTTGACCTCGAAAATGTTGACTTAGACCCTAAAATTATGATTCCATTGCATACATGACTTCACCTATAGCCATTTTAAGATTCTGGCAGCCATTTTGTCCGCCATTTGGGTTTTTAGTGCAGTGCTAGATGTGTGATCTTGCTTCCATCGCATTCCTTGACCTCTAAAATATTGATTTAGACTTTGAAATCATATTTCTATTGCATGCATAGCTTCATTTATAGCCATTTTAAGATTCTGGCCGCCATTTTGTCCGCCATTTTGGTTTTCGTGCAGTGCTACATATATGTCTTTGATTCCATTGCATTCCTTGAACCTTATAGTCTTAATTTAGAGTCTAAAACCGTGTTCCTATCACATACAATATTTTACTTATAGCCATTTGAAGCAATTGGCAGCCATTTTGTCCGCCATCTTGTTTTCCCATTGAACGGCCAAAAATCCAGCTTGCTAACCGCGATTTTCGTTTTCAGGAGGGTCAAATTAGTCTAAAAACACCGGTTAGCAAATTGTTACATGATTTGCTTCTAACAGTGAAATTTTCAGATCCCAAGCCTAGACTACTACAGAATGGTATAATTTGTGTCTCTTCATGTCAAAGGACGGATAAGATACAGCCGATAATCTAAGGGTGGTGGTATCCACTCCCTTGGTGCCTCGGGTATATCGGGTATAACTTTTGAATGGTATGGTATATCATCACACATTTTAGCTCAAAATGTGTGCAAATGAATCCTCTACAGCTACCTAAAACGTCAAAAATTTTATTCCAAACGAAAAAAGTTTGATTTGGGAAAAACCTAGGAGGGGGGTAGATACCACCCCTCCCTGGTAGCCCGAAGGGTTAACTAATATTGCTGCTATAATAATTGTGCCAAGAGACAGGATGTGCGATAGTTTCGTCCTGAAGAATGATCAAAATCATCTCCGGCTGTTTTGACTTTGCTACTTGCACGACCATGAGATAAAATCGATTAAATAATTGTTAATGTACTAGCTTGAAGATTTTTCAGGCTGAATCTTCTTCTTCGTCAACATCTTTATCATTTTCTTCTTAGCCTACGAATGCTCTTTCATCGCCTCCACTCCACCTGCTCGCCTTCGAGTTTCTTGTTCAACATTTTCACTGCTTTTTTATCGACCCGAGAATCCGCTATGCTGACTATAAATTAATTCAACATAAACATAATAAATAATTCTATAGGCCTACGCTGTTGTCAGGCACGTTCTGCACATGTACTTTTACATACATACGTACATATGTAGATACGTACATACTCATACATACGTACATACGTACGTACATACATACATACATACATAGCCTACATACTTACATACATACATACATACATACATACACACATACATACCGGTACATACATACATACATACATACATACATACATACATACATACATACATACATACATACATACATACACACATACATACATACATACATACATACATACATACATACATACATACATACAGATATACATATATATATACATACATAAATACATACATACTTACATACATACATACATACATACAATGTACATACATAAATACATACATACATACATACATACATACATACATACATACATACATACATACATACATACATACATACATACATACATACATACATACACACATACATACATACATACATACATACATACATACATACATACATACATACATACATACATACATACATACATACATACATACATACATACATACATACATACATACATACATACATACATACATACATACATACATACATACATACATACATACATACATACATGTCGTCGGCTGGCCTTCTTCCAGTTCATCAGTCGGCCTACCGGAAACATCATTCGACCGAGACCGCTCTTCTTAAGGTTGTAACAGACCTTACGGAAGCGATCGATGCGGGCAACCACGCTTTGCTTGGTCTGCTCGATCTCTCGGCCGCCTTCGATACGGTCGACCATGATGTTCTGGTCGAGCGCTTGTCCAGGACGTATGGGATCCGCTCAACCGCGCTTGACTGGCTTCGCTCCTATCTCTTCAATCGCCGACAGACGGTGCTCTTCGACGGGGTCTTCTCAACCATCCGCTCTCTCTTCTGTGGCGTCTCTCAGGGCTCTGTTCTCGGCCCGCTGCTGTTTCTGCTCTACACCGCCGACGTGGGTGAGCTTGCTACAAGTCTCGGCCTAGCATCTCATTTCTATGCCGACGACTCTCAGCTCTACACGTGGGGACATCCATCAACTGTCGAGCAGCAGAGGGGAAGAATGGAGCTTGGCATTGAGCGGATTGCCGACTGGATGCGGTCGAATCGACTGCGGCTTAACCCCGAGAAGACCGACTTCCTGTGGTGTGCGACCAGAAGACGGTGTCTCCATCTCGACACCGGCGCGCTGAGTGTCTGTGGGGCCCTGATACGGCCTTCGACTTCCGTGCGCGATCTCGGCGTCCTGCTGGAGTCAGATCTGTCCATGAGGCGCCATATCGCCTGGACAGTAGGTTGTTGCTTCCGGCAGCTCCGTCTCATCAGGAGCTGCATCAAGTCCTTGCCCTTTGAGGCCGCGAGGGCGGCCGTCGCCGCTTTCGTCACTTCCAAGGTGGATCGCTGCAACAGCTTGCTTGCCGGCGCGCCTGCGTGCCTCTTGGACGGACTCCAGTCAGTGCTTAATGCCGCGGCGAGGCTAGTCTGCAACAGGAGGGTGTACGACCACGTCACGCCGCTCCTCCGTGATGTCCTCCACTGGCTGCCTGTTCCATCTCGCATCGAATTCAAGCTCTGTTTGCTCGTGTTCAAATCGCTTCACGGAGCTGCGCCCCAGTACCTGCGCGATTGCTGCATAGAGACTCATTCCTCCGCGGCTGGGCTTCGGCTCAGATCATCCGAGAGGTCTGATTTGCGTGTGCGGAGAATGAGAACGTGCTTCGGCGATCGTGCCTTCTCGGTCGCTGGTCCTCGTTGCTGGAACAGTCTTCCTCTCGCTATCCGATCAGCAGGCTCAGTGGACTCTTTTAAAGCCAGGCTAAAATCACACTTGTTCGCTAGGGCTTATCCGGTGTAGCTGTTTTTTGTAAGGCGCCCTTGTAACGGCATGGCTGTGTTACTGCGCCATGTAAATCGTCGTTATTATTATTATTATTATTATTATTATTATTATTATACATACATACATACATACATACATACATACATACATACATACATACATACATACATACATACATCCATACATCCATACATACATACATACATACATACATACATACATACATACATACATACATACATACATACATACTAGCCGTCATATATACATAGGCCTACATCAAAACATACATACTATGCACATATAAACAGTCATGCTTGATAACCATGTATTGACGCATGAAATACATGTAGCTTACATTTCTCCCGAAATAAGCTCAAAGAACTAGAATGTCTAGAGTTAGCAAGTTTATTCTCGCTTCTGAAACTGAAAATACGATACAATCCGTAAACATCGTCGAACTGCTACAGTAGCATTCACTTCTCACGTCAGCTGCAGACAAAAGACAATTCGTGTCTTGAAACAGCAACAAGTAACTGTTGACGAAAGCAATGGTTCTCAGTCAGATACCATACTTAAAATGAGGTCTACGTACAAAATAAACCTTTTTTCGACAAACGAGTACTTACTGAAAAAACTGGCTTCAACCAAAAGCAGTGAAGAAAACGTCAGAATGTTTTTCACGCCCCTTCGCGCTCTCTTTAGGTAAATAATCGGTTTCTATCCGCTAGAGGTCTCTCTCAGTCTAAGAAGGTCAGTCATCCGTGACTATTACCCATTCTAGGTCTATGTCAGTCCAAACCAGTCGTGGGACCCAACAACATTGCAAACACAAAATACAGACACACATACATACATACACACACACACACACACACACACACACACACACATATTCGTACAATCATGCCATACCCGACCCGCTTTCTCTCCATTCTTACTTTTAAAACAGTTGAGTCTCGCAAAACATTATAATTATCAACTTAGCATGTGGACATGACTTGTGTCTCTGAACACATGCAAGTATCTTGTAAAAACTGGCAAAGTGTTAATTTATACCGTTTCGATGAGGACGGGTACGTCGGGTAGCCTATTTGATCCGTTTAATTCTCGTTAAAATTAAAAAATACTTTCATCAACACAAATGCAGTTTCGGTTGTGGCTAAGCATGAGATACTTTATCCAACATGGCTCTTCTTATTTGTCCGATCGTTTTATGTAACGGTGTGCGTGAGTTTGAGCTCGTCTAGTGGAAATAAAGGTTAGGCTACTTGCTGTCTTACTTACTTGCTTTATGTTCAACGCCTAACCCAGTATGCAGTTCAGGCATGCTCGACGAAATAATAAAGAACAAAAAATACAATGTTCAAAAAAAACAAACCCGCAAGCCTATCTTTGATGGCATCTTGCAAAAATCAATCGGAGACATTAAATGAGGATCAAGCGCCCAGTGACGCACGCATAGATAACCCCCCCCACACACACACACATATACAGGCCTACACACAGTCACACACACACACACACACAAGAAGAGCAAACATCCGAAGGCGTACCGGTGGATATAAACTGGGAGTCCGTACGCGCCCTAAACAGGAGAGAACGTGTTTCTTTCACTGAAAAACAAACCGCTAGATGCAGCGAAGTTTTGATTGGCTCGATATTAAATTTAAATTTTATGATCGGAGCGTGATGCCTCGCCTCAAAGGACACCAATCGCTCGTGCAACAGCTGGAACTGCGTCGCTCATAACTTCGCTATAATTATATACCGCTTGCATTCTATGCCTCTAGTGTGTTCACATTTATTGGTGAAGAATCTTTGACTTCGGCAGAAAATCCTTAACACTGAAACGTTGTTTCACAGGAACGGTAACTATAATTATCGTTTTGCTGCATCAATCTAGAATAATGATTAACAATCATTATAAGCTTAGCCGAGATCTCTCTCAAAATAATGTGTTCGTTTATTTCTTAAGCGATAGACTTCAGTCGCTGGACATCGTTTTCCATTCATTATTTCACTAAAATAATGAACTTATTATTGTTCATCTTTAGCCTACAAGGGTTCGCTTTCAAACATCGCGCGGCCATCCACCGAGATAATTTATTGTATTTGCTCACTAACCCATTGCAATGCTCTTCTCTCCCCAACAGCCTTTCCGAATCCCGAGAGGCATTATATTTTAAGGCCACAAAGGTTAGTCCAAGTCCGACCGTGTAACCCAGTATAGGGACTAGGCCTACATATAATTTATGAGTGAGGCCTTGCACTGGCTTCCTTTCCCGCAGCGCATTTCATTCAGGATTGTATCTTTCTTGTAGCGATGCTTGTCAGGTTGAGAAATCTCTTATCTGCTCGAACTCTGCCTCCGCCTTTTCACTTGTATGGACCGCCATGCACTGCGCTCTGCTGTCTATGGTGACTTAATGGTTCCTTTCACTCGCTCTGCGACAAAACAGAGCCTTTCGTTCTCTGTGGCTGGTCCAACAAACAGGAATGGTCTTCCATTGACTATGCGACACCTCCCAAACTGTTCTCAATATCGCAAACAGTTACTGTTGAAGACGTTTTGTTCGCTTGATCACGGCTGGGAGCGCTTCTGAGTAGGTATATCTTGAGAGGCGCCATATAAATTCTTAATGATTGATTGATTGATTTACAGCAGTGGCTCAAAGAGAGGAATTTATTTGATTTACATGAATCGTGTTTGCATGAAATAATTTATAATTATTATTGTCTAAATCAATGAGATTTTCAGATCATTTGAATTGCAATCGAAACTTGTTTAATATCTTAAATGTACACAGAATCAGTCGTTGATGAATGTTTTCCATCGATGTGCAGCCTCTTCAGACTGACTTTTAATTTTGATTCTGCAACGACTGTTGATATTATTTCAGATGAAGACATTCCTGCTGCTCGTGTCCTGCATTCTGGCGATTGTCCTTGGTAAGGCAGCAATCAACATACCATTCTTCTTTTTCTTTTGTGCTCCTCCTGAAGCGGGTTCGCGTTTCCAACGAAGCCACTCATCTCTATTCTGCGCTTCTCTGTTCACTGTCCTGCTGTAGTAGCCTTCCTTTGTCATCGCACATTCCAGTAGCATCGTTCTTGGTTTTCATCGTGTCTTATTTTATTCCATTCTTCCCTCGATGATATCTTTTGCTATGCCGTGGCCATTCCAGTCTCTCTGCCGTCCTCGTAGGCCTATTGTCCCCAGCATTGACCCTTTCCCTCCCACCATCAGATTCTGTAGAATGTCTTCAGTCGTCTTGTGTTCCCTCCAGCTCATGACTCTTTCCATTCTGCGCCAAATCCACATTTCAAAATAATACAATCTTCTATATCATCCATCCATCCATCCATGCATCCACCACCACCACCACCACCACCATCATCATCATCATCGTCGTCGTCGTCATCTTCATCATCATCGTCATCGTGATCGTTGTCATCGTCGTCATTATCGTCAAGCATTTCCATCTTGGTTTTTTGATAATTCTTTGCTTCAAACATTTTCTATTCAGCATTCCAAAAACTTGTGTGGAATGTTCAATTATTCTTTGCACTTGTTTTAGCGTTGCTGCCATCTGAGTTTATTAGAAATCATCATAATTATATTAACGTATTATGATTCGTCAACCTATATATAGGTTTACGAATTGTTCAATTTGTTCTTTATCTTTAACCCCTCGGAGGCTAACCTATAAAAAAATCACATATTGAATAATCTGGGGTATATTTTTCACCCCACACCATTTGAGGTCTATGGTATAAAATTAGACCATGTTTGATCAACAACGGCACTTAATTCAAGTTCAACATGAAATTGACAAACTATGAAACCTAACTAAGTTAAAATATCAGCACAATCATCGAATCTACGGTCATCTATAATAGGCCTACACGAGTAACGCTTTGTTGCATGCTTTTCACATACAAAGTTGCAAAGCGTAGGCTAGGTCTATGACATCATCGATTTCAACATTATCTAGCTCCGAGACATCATTGCAATCAACAAACTCTACATTTTCATCATCACTATCATCATTTTCAATCCATTGATATCGATTATGATATCAATTTAGCGGCTTTGACTGCTGATAACCGTCGAAACTTCTTCAACGCAAATACGTTATCAATAACAATGGCCATTATATGACGTCAGTCACGTGACCATGCATTCAATTTAAAAAAATTAAAATGTGGAATTAAGCAAACATCATCTATGAACAGATACACAAAAGCGCAAAGCTTAATTTTAAAGCAGTACAAAATTTCAGGGCAAATACTGACAGTGGGGTGAAAAAAACCCCAGGTTAGCCTCCGAGGGTTAAACGATGAATGAAACACGAATTCATTCTATTTACGTTGAATATGGATTGTTTAATTGACGAATATTAATAAAATTTCGTTGCCCAATTTTTTTAAATTTCAAGAGATTCAGGCTATTCAGGCCTAATAACAACTGTAATGACCATGCGAGCAGAAACAATTAGGCCTACTTATTTACAATGACAATGGTTAAACATTTGTGTATATGCCTATTTCTTTCGCTGTTTGAAAGTTTAAAAAAAATCGCATGCAAACATTTTGCCGTGTCATGCCTGTTACTAATTTTTCCCTACGAATTTTTATTTGCACAGTTCTTTCTTAGTCTGGTTCGCTTCAGAGACTCAGTGGCTCCTCTGGTCTTACGAATATTGCAAGCATCACTAGTGTGATTTGAATGCTTGCAGTCCGTTTATTATCTTTGGCGGGCTGCGATTAACGCAGAAAATGGCCAATATTATTTTTACCTGTCCAGCTGAGTGTACATGATCGGATTTTCGCTTGTAATTATATTATCAAACATTGATTAATTTTTGATGACCACAAGAGATAACCGACAAACAAAAACATCATGCTTCATTTTTATTAGAAAACAGCAGTTTAATGTGCGAATGCCAAGACACAGCAATATTTGGCCTATTTTAGGCTAATTGTTGCGTATGAAGATTGAAGAATCGAGGATTGACCAGTGGAACAAGTTGGATTCATGAAACCACCTTGCCCCGACATCTTGACCCAAAATATGCACACCACAAAATTGCCCATATTAATAATCTGACGACGTTTAACCTACAGTAAATATTCACGCAATTTACGCTTTCACCAGATTTTGCTATAAAGAGCCTATCTGTGGGACGGCGTAAAAATGAATATCAGCATGATTGATTCATCAGCTGCATGAGCAATTATTTCACCATTTTGATGCTGTTGTTAAACACAAACATGGAAATATTGAACCGTCCGCATCCAACACAATCGTAGCCCAATTATCACCGCCGTCACATTGAAATAAATTATTATTCTTATTTGTATCATTCTGCCATTCTGCCTGTTCAAACTATTGTAGTGCGCGATGTATCGGCAGATGTTTTTAATCCAAGAGATCTGTGTTTCGTGACACCTGAATGCCTTGTAAAGAGAGTCCTATGCGGAATCGAATGCGCATTTCCAGGTTTCGACGCCTACAACGGTTGCGTCGCAGTTTGTAAGTTTTTGCAATAATTAGGCCTGCTTTTCTCACAAAATTAATGACACACTTGTCAGTACAATGATGATCGCTATGGTGACAGAAAATAATACGAGTAAAATTAAATGACGATGATGAGGATGAAAAAGGTGACCATGATAATGATGATTATGATGATGATGACGATGATGATCTGGACGTTGTTGTTGATGACGACGACGACGACGACGACGACGACGATGATGATGATGATGATGATGATGATGATGATGATGATGAAGCTGACGACGACGATGACGGTGATTATGATGACGACGATGACGACGACGACGATGATGATGATGATGCTGGTGATGATGGCGAAGACGATGATGATGATAATGATTATTATTATGATTAGATCTATGACAAAGATCACGATGATGACGGAACCGACGGTGTTTAGAGTAACGATGATGATTAAAAAAATAACGACGACTATCATGACAATGATGCTTCTATGGTGATGACGATGATGCAGCTGCCATATGCGGGGCGCTGTAGTCGAGAGCGCCTCTGAGTAGACAACTTGAAAGGGCGCTATAAAAAGTACCCAAATAAACATTGCAACCTTTACAGAAGAAAAGTCAATAAAAGACATTAAATTTTAAGACAATGAAACCACGATGTCATTTAATGTCATTAAATTTCAAAACAACATAATCACGATGTCATTTAATGTCACTAAACTTCAAGACAATGAAATCACAATGTCATTTAATGTCATTAAATTTCAAGACAATGAAATCACGATGTCATTTAATGTCATTAAATTTCAAGACAATGATATCACGATGTCATTTAATGTAATTAAATTTCAAGACAATGATATCACGATGTCGTTTAATGAAATCACGTTGTCATTTAATGTCATTAAATTTCAAGACAATGAAATCACGAGGATTACAACGACGAAAAGACGTCAAACGTCCGTCGGTGATAGCTGAGATATTGATGATAATTATCTTATGATCTGATGTTAACCCATTAGTGCCTAGCGTCCCCAAAAATGGGACACCACTTCAAAAATTCACATAAAATTAAATATGCATTGAAGATGCAATTTAATGTAATCGCAGTCATGCCAACATGTTGATAAAGTGATTCTGACACAAAATGCGCACCAAAAATATTTTTTTTCGACTGCAAATTGTGTTTTTGATCATGCCATTGGTCTATTTTAACAAATGTAAACATTGCGGACTTTCCGCTTCTTATTTAAAAATTTGTGTGTGCATTTCTACAAATCTATCTTTAGTTTCACAAACTTTGGCATATACTATTACATAAATAATTTTATCAAATTCATTTTAATAAAATATAACGTGTGCATTCTATCACTGAAGTACTGTCCCATTTTTGAGGACGCAAGGCACGAATGGGTACGTGAAGTTCAATACACGCAGTTTTGCATCTTGTAAGACATTTTAGTCAGATATTGTTTGAAAAGAAGTATAAACGGCTGTTTGTAAGCAGAAGTATCACTTGCAGTGAAAGTTAGCGTTATATGATATTATTTGACTCAAAAATATATTGACAACTTCAACTGTAGGCTACATCTGGCCTATGTATATATGTATAGACTACATGAATATTTCACAGGGATAGAAATCGTCCAGAACCTAATAGATCTATGCAATGTAGTGCAAGATAATAGTCAACATGCACTCATTCTGTTGTATGCAGTTGCTAGAAAATTATATTTAATAATTAAATTTATTGTAGTTTATTTGAAATAAATAAGAAAAAATCAGTCGCGATGTAATTTGTCATTCTTTCGTAAGGTGTCATCCAAACTCAAGAAATGTCATTGTGCATTGTGCTCAATATAACATTCCTGTGACATTTCCAATTAGGCCTACTGCAATTTCAGGTAGGCCTAATGACAAGTCAATGGCATCGTACTATGTTCAATACACCCCTCGGATTTTGTTCTGATTCACATCCATGTCACCACATGAATGAGTTGGTATATGGGTCCCAAGCCTGGATTAGTCGGGAGGTATTATATTGTTTGTCATTTCAGTTGATTCCTACTAACAATTAGTGGTCTTTTAACCACTTCTTTACCACTCTCAGACTGCAACTAAGCCTTTTTTGCTACACAGACTGTTCGTTGAAAACACCACATGGTTACTTTACTCAGTCAGACCTATAATGGAGTTGGGGTCATGAGTCCTCAACTTGGTGTGGGTGGTCCTTGCAACAACTGTGTTGTGTAGGCTACTATGACTACTTCTTTACCACTCTGAGACTGCTACAGCAGATGAGCAAAATATACCACATATATTGAGACGATACAGGCAAACAAATGTGGAAATTTTCACTTCCTTTGGTCGAGCTGTTCAATATAGAAAAGTGATGGCCAGTTCATGGATCTAAACACATACTGTGTCTATTAGGGAAATGAAAGCTGACTGTATGAACTAGAAAGTATGAAGTTCACTTGTACTTTAGCACTAGATTCCATCTGTTGTAACTCAGATGCATTGTGCGAATGAAAGTGTGCGAAAAGTTTGAGAAAAATGAAATGTCGGTCCACATAAAAAGGGTTAGGCCAACAATCTACTACACAAAAACAGTCAAAAGCAATTTAGCACTTGAAACAGCTTCATGTAACTGTCTTATAATCTTTCAATAACAGTGTTGGTTGCTATTGCTACAGGATGTTGATCTGAGACATGAACAGGGTTATTGCGATATGCTGCGTGTAAGCAATTCATTTCAAAATGTGAACAATTTTGCATAAAAATGTATTCAGGCATGCCATTTTTGTTGCAATTTTGCTTATAAATTTGATTTCCAATGATTCTGAGTACAAATTATATATCTGTTCTCTTAACTCAACTGTATCAACAGTCTTGAGTGATATAACCTGTACATATCACCATGTAAATCTTCACGTACCCATTCGTGCCTAGCGTCTCCAAAAATGGGACGCTTCAAAAACTTGCTCCTAAAGCATCAAAAGCAAAACTTTTGCAGAATTTTTATTTTTTACTGTCCAAACTCATCATTTGCAACAAAGTTTTTATGTTTTGAGATGATTTTGAAAAATCAGGCACTAATGGGTTAAATGCGACAATGTTTTGTGTGTGTCTGTGTGAGAGTGTGCTGATTGTTCAGCATGCATAATATTAAGTGTCTCGTTTTCATTTAGGCTTGCCTCCTGGATGTCCCGTCATATTCTATTATCCTAACCTTCCTGCGCTTCCTGCGCCGATAGGATAACCAGCATAGCTGCGAACCATGTAAGTCAATACTTTTGAGTCGTAATAATTATTATCATATCAACATGATTTTGTCCGCAGAAATGCATGTTAGGCATTGCGAATCATCCATGTGGGAACAGGACATTACCCCGTCCCATTACCCCGTCCCATTACCCATCCTCCATTACTCCTACTGCCGTAGAATATATTCCCCCCCATCATCACCCCTTCCCGGTCTTTACACGTATGCGTATTTGAAATAGTATGTCTATGTATTAGATAATTGGAAAACGTTGAAATCCGACAATGATAAGTACTTTGTATTTGCAGAAATGACAACTACGACCATTCAAAGAATGCAACATGTACACAATTGTACAATGTACTCTAACATTTAAACTATGGCGGGGAGGGTATTGGCCGTGGGGGTAATGACCGTGGGGGTAATGGTCGGGGAAAGTAATTGCCGGATGGGGTAGTATCCCCCTCTGTATCGACTGCTCGCTTTCTAATCTGCTGTGTAGATTTTAACGTGTAGAGTCCGGTGCATGGGTGTGCGTGTGTAAAGACCCGGTAATAATTATGTTCAACTCTTGCCTTTATTTTCGTCTTGAATTTTCACACTCCTACTACATTCGTCGTTCTTTAAATCTTTCTGCTTGACAAAATAATGCATGTCCGTCACACACAGAATATTCTGCTTTTCACGCACACAGTCATGTAGGCCTACTCTCAACTTTCTACATGTCTATGAATCTCGAATGCTAGTCAGAGTAAAATGCAATTTGCAGATGCCTTTTACACCGAAGCATATTTGCTTACCTGGCGCAGTATGGGAGATAAGAAGAAAAACCCATGGTCCAAAGTGTTTTTTTATGCTGACACTTAACACAAGTTGAGAGAAATTAAGTAGGCTAACCATGAGTAAGTCATGGTCCAAAGTGTGCATATGCTTAGACAAAGTGATTAAAGGCAATGAAGTAGCATTACCGGGCCTTGTATGTCGTATGCGTGTATGTATGTATGTATGTATGTATGTATGTATGTATGTATGTATGTATGTATGTATGTATGTATGTATGTATGTATGTATGCATGTATGTATGTATGTATGTATGTATGTATGTACGTGTATGTATGCATGTATGTATGTATGTATGTATGTATGTATGTATGTATGTATGTATGTTCGTATGTATGTATGTATGTATGCATGTATGTATGTATGTATGTATGTACGTGTATGTATGCATGTATGTATGTATGTATGTATGTATGTATGTATGTATGTATGTATGTATGTATGTATGTATGTATGTATGTATGTATGTATGTATGTATGTATGTATGTATGTATGTATGTATGTATGTATGTATGTATGTATGTATGTATGTATGTATGTATGTATGTATGTATGTATGTATGTATGTATGTATGTATGTATGTATGTATGTATGTATGTATGTATGTATGTATGTTTGTATGTATGTATGTATGTATGATGTATGTATGTATGTATGTATGTATGCATGAATGCATGTATGTATGTATGTATGTATGTATGTATGTATGTATGTATGTATGTATGCATGTATGTATGTATGAATGTATGTATGTATGTATGCTCAAACCAAACCCAAAATCCAGAGGGGATGGTAACCACCCACCCCCACACCTCCCCTTGGTAGTCAGTGTTACAAAAAAGCTTGGTAGCCTGAGGGTTAATAATCACTGTATAGTTTATTACACTAAAATGTATTTTTTTGGTTCTTTTTCAGGATGGAACAAACGCGGATGTGTGAAACAATTTTCAAAATTTTACATTCACACAAAGCGAAAGTCAATTCAATGATATTTAAATGGAAATTAATTATAAGTTGTTTATTATTCTTGAAAACCAAAACAATAAATAAAGAATTCAAAATAGCTGTCACGTGGCTTGTCATTCGTAAAGTTTGTGTGAATAAAACAGCTCCATCCATTCATTATGTCGGTAAGTTTGTTTGTACATGTATGTGCACTTGTTATAGCGCCACTTCATGCTCCCTACTCAGTGGCGCTCCCGACTGTAACAGCGCGGACACTGCATCGGAGTGACACGCCGAAACTATGAGCAGTTGAAGGACTTGCCGAAGGTCCTTACGCTGCGACTTGAGGTGGATTTGAACCTTCAACCCTCCGGCTGCAAGGCAACGAAGATAACCACTTTATACACCCATTATACTAAGCAAGAAGACATTTTAGTCATCATGATACTAAGCAAAAACGCAGTAACTCAAGTTACTGCGTTTTTGATTAGCACGATGATACCTCATTTGAGATACCGTGAATCTAATTTCTGTTTTTAACCAAGTTCCCGGACATAATATGTTACAGTATACGGCTTCCTTGCTTCCAGCTAGGATAGAATATGCTGTAAAGATGCAAAAAGAAGTGGTAACTCAAAAACCGAAAAATTTAGTTACTGTCTTTTTGCCTAGCACGGTAGTAGGCTATACCACCGCGCCCCATAATTTTATGCAAGTGCCTGTATGAGCTTGAGTGTTGTAAGTCAGTGAAAGATGGGTTTGAGATAGATAGTGAGTGAGTGAGTGAGTGAGTGAGTGAGTGAGTGAGTGAGTGAGTGAGTGAGTGAGTGATTGATTGAGTGAGTGAGTGAGTGATTGAGTGAGTGAGTGATTGATTGAGTGAGTGAGTGAGTGATTGATTGAGTGTGTGAGTGAATGATTGATTGATTGATTGAGTGAGTGAGTGAGTGAGTGAGTGAGTGATTGAGTGAGTGAGTGAGTGATTGATTGAGTGAGTGAGTGATTGATTGAGTGAGTGAGTGAGTGAGTGAGTGATTGATTGAGTGAGTGAGTGAGTGATTGATTGAGTGAGTGAGTGAGTGATTGATTGATTGATTGAGTGAGTGAGTGAGTGAGTGAGTGAGTGAGTGAGTGAGTGAGTGAGTGAGTGAGTGAGTGAGTGTGTAAACGAATCAACCAGTAAAGTCAGACAGTAATCGAGTCATCTAGTTCTAAAGTGGTTCATGTCCATTCTTTCGATTTTCACAATAACAGCAAAATAATTAATGTCGTATCTCGACATTCATGTAGCGCCTTTTCAGTGGCGATCTCTCTGCAGAAGCACCCGGTGTAAAGGTTTCAAATTACCCCTCCTAAACATTACCCCGATAACTTGAAACCGGTTTCAGATTACCGGGGATAGGATTAAACCGGTTTTTACACCGGGGGAAAAAGAAATGCAAGGCGTAGATCTAGAGTAGAAGCACATAGACGAGGTGACGGTTATTTAAAGCAGAATGATGGACAAATTATTTTGACAATGAGCGAGAGGGAAATGGGTTGGTGAAAGGGCGGAGTGTGGGGCGAAAAACAACGGCTACCCGAGAGAAGTGGAACAAGGCTGGTGCTGGGTAGGTCGGAGTCGGTCGCGCGCGGAATTGGGGCTCATGGTTGGGCCGGGGCAGGGCGGAGTGGGGGGGGGGGGGGCGAGGTGGGGCAGAGTAAGGGCGTGGTGGATCAATGGCTGGGATGGGATGGGTGGGATGAGTGGCGCAGGAGCAGTGGGGTCCGGGATCGTGGGTGAGGCGGGTGGGAAGGGGTGACAATGCGAGCTTTGCCAAACATCTCTGGGTGAGGCTGGTTGGAGGGAAAAAAATCCGCACTAAAGACAATGACCCGGGTAGGCCATACAAGTAAATCTCTCGTAAATTTCAGCGCGAAATAGGTAGTCCTATAGAAGCACCGTAAAACGTCGGCATATTATTGAAAAAGCTTATTTAAAGTTATTCGTCAACGTGAAGTCCAACAGCTCTCCAACGCTGACGAAAAGAAATGGCTGGCCTGCTTTACGTGCTTCCGCAGGCAGTGCACAGGATACATGGAAGAGACTCCTACAAACACCCAAAATGATCGTGTTTAAGCACGTGTTAGCAAAACACGATTTGTTAATATTCTGGAGAAATGGCGCCATAATGATTACCGCACACCAGTAATTACTACAAAATATGGTAGCTAGCGCTGTTCCGGGCATATAATTAAAACCTAAAATATAGCACCAGTTCGGCTTTTTCACGGCTAATATCTACAGTGAAATATCTTTAATTTGACGCATAATGTATAAATACATTCCAAAAATTTGCGGAGTTATGTGTCTTCAAAGCTGGTTCATTTATGCTGGACCACCCGGTATAATCAGGAACCGATGATGATGAAGATGATAATGATGAAGATGATGATGATGGTGATGATGATGATGATGATGATGATGATGATGATGATGATGATGATGATGATGATGATGATGATGATGATGATGATGATGATGATGATGATGATGATGATGATGATGATGACCATAATGACGATAATGATGATGGTGATGATGGTGGTGGTGGTGGTGGCGGTGGTGGTGGTGGTGGTGGTGGTGGTGGTGGTGGTGGTGGTGGTATGGCGACCACGAGATAAGTTGAGTGCCATTAAATTATTCAAGGTATAGTTCTGAGAGAGGCAAGTTTGTTTTCTCGGGAATGTGTTTATTGAGCATGTGGTTACTTAATTCTATTGATGCTCCGTTTCATGATAGACTGCCTATGATTGATTTAAAAGTTTTTCGGAAGGATTTCACTTATATAGTTTTGTGTAAGCTTTCATACTTTGAGTAACAGTTCTTCCATGAATAAATTTTGCAACCAGCCCCGTCTCTCCTACTATTATATAATACGACACATGACTAAAATTTCTGTATCACGTTCGACCTACTTATTCACACGCTCTTAAACTCGTCTTTTTACTGACTTCAAAAAAGGGCAAATACACAAACTCACTCACATAGCCTGATAACCTATTCACCGAATGGATGGAACTGTTTGATACAAACACAGTTTACGAATTATTATTGAGCAATAACGTGTCGGATAATTATATATATATAATTATATTGAATGCTTCGTTTATTGTTTCAATTTTAAACACCGGAATTCAATATAATGATATGTAACTTCCATATTGAATTTCTTTTTAATGATTTTAGAGTTTGTCTGAAAATCAAATTTGAAATATGTTGAACACGTTTTTCTGGCGAATGCTTCGTCCATTGTTCTTCCGTCCTGCAACATAACAACAGAAACATTTTCGTATGATTATGGAAGTCGAATCATAGTTACAAAATATAAATTAAAAAATACGAAATATGAAAGTAAAAATGAGTCGATGCGTAAATCTCAAACAATCGAAGAGTAGATAATATAATAAAAAAAACTGGAACGAGGACATTTTCATACAATGAATAGGCCTACATTTAGATAGATCTAATTTTTTATGCTCATCTCTAAGTAGGACGCTTATACAACAATATCGGGAGTGCATAAACATTATTCTCAACACCATGATGCTTCATATAAACATCTATGTCTGTAATTTAGGATGTACATGCATGTGATTTTGTCCAGAATGGACGCTCACAGTTTTGCATCTACTGACATGAAACATTGCACATAAATAGACGTTCACCAGAGTCATCTAAGCACGCTATTTTCATCTATCTATAAATGCCGAAGAGGCAAAAAATTATAATTATATACTAACTAAGAGGAGCGGCGCCCCATGAAGACATGAGTTTAACAAGCAGAATTGCAGAAGAACTTCAAAGCAGAGCATAAAATAACCATTATAAACTCCAAAATAATGGGCGGCGAAACCTCCATCACAGGGGCAAGTGGACCTGGGTTTGGGAACGAAAACTTTAAATTTCCCGAGCAACGACGGGTACCCCCGCTAGGACATGATAATATTATTATAACCATACATGTATGCTACATCTATTTATTTAGTTTTAGTTGATAGGACCGTCTACCTAGAATGGTCTTCCACGGACACTCCGATCCCTTTCTAAAAATCCGTCTCAGGCTTTACTCTCTCGTCTTAAGGCAGCTTTATTTAGCCACGCTGAGGTTGGGAGCGCCTCTGAGTAGCCTCCTTGAAGAGGCGCTATATAAATGAATTTAGTGAATGAAAAAATGAATTTATAAATGCGAAAATACATGCAAAAATGCATGAAGAGAATCATGTCCTCCAGGCGTAGGCCTACTTGTATGCAAGCTGCGTCCTCCAGGCGTAGGCCTACTTGTATGCAAGCTGCGTAGTGGTATTTACCATGTTATCATTTTATCAAAGGTTAGGGCTTAAAACCATTTAAAATTTAGACACATCATGAGAAAAAAGAATATGCGAATTTGAAGAAATGTGGGTGCCTTTGGAACCACTAGATACACATGTATACAAATTCAAACGCACACGAATACAATCATGCATAAATGTATATAAAAGCAATGCTTAAATTATTTGCAAACAAAAGTATGTCGACATGATCATAATTACCGGTATAATTGACATGCATTGTTTATTTCCCGCAAGCATGGAAACCTTTTTCACCTGGATGAAAGCGAGAGATGCATACATTGCATAGTGATAAACGATGAATAATACCACAATTAGAAATAGTCATCCTGCTCCGCCTCCTCCTCCTCTTCCTCGTCGTCGTCGTCATCATCGTCGTCGTCGTCATCGTCGTCCTCATCGTCATCATCATCATCATCATCATCATCATCATCATCATCGTCGTCGTCGTCGTCGTCGTCATTGTCAAATTCGTCATCGTCGTCATCATCATCATCATCATCATCATCATCATCATCATCATCATCATCATCATCATCATCATCATCATCATCATCATCATCATCATCGTCGTCGTCGTCGTCGTCGTCGTCATTGTCAAATTCGTCATCGTCATCATCATCGTCATCGACATCATCATCATCACCATCACCGTCGTCGTCGTCGTCATTGTCATGATCACCATTATCATTATTCTGCCGTGCAAAAAGACAGTAACTCAATTTTTTCCGTTTTTGAGTTAGCACTTGTTTTCACATCCTAGCATATCTAGAAGCAAGGAAACGGTTTCTGTCCGGGAACATGTAAAAAACTGAAACGAAATTCACAGTATCTCAAGTGAGGTATCATCGTGCCAAGTAAAAACGCAGTAGCCTAACTTGAGTTACTGTCTTCTTGCTTAGTATTCCATGCATATTAATCGCCGACCGATTACAGATATTTCAATATGTCGCCTTCCAGATCTCCTAGAATCGTCATATTGGTGTCAAAAACATACACATTCAAAGTCACGGAGTCCAATAGGGTCATCTAAAAGTTTTCCCATGGGTCTGAATGGCGGCCATTTTTCAAAATGGCGTTCAAAATATGGATTTTCAGTTTCTCAGCTTCCAATCCACTTAGAATCGTAATCTTGGTGTTAAAACATACACATTCAGGGCCACGGATTCTAGTGAATCTATCAAAATTTTTCCCAGCGGCCTCAATGACGGCCATTTTCCGAAATGGCCGATCCCAAAAGGTGGATTTGTCAATATCTCTGCTTTCAGTTCACTTGGAATCGTCATCTTGGTGTCAAAACATACACATTTAGGAGTGCGAATTCCAATAAGACTATAAAAAGTTCCCCATTGTCACAATGGCAGCCATTTTCCAAAATGGCGACCAAAATTTGAATGTTTCAATATATTTGACTCCATTTCGCTTAGAATCGCCATATTGGTATCTAAACATACAAAATTATGAGCAAGTATTCCAATAGTGCCATCAAAATCTCCTCCACGGCCTCAATGGCAGCCATTTTCCAAAATGGCGGACCAAAAAGTAAAAAATGAAAATATCCTGTTTTTGTCGGCCATTTTGTAAAATGGCTGCCATTGAATCATTGGCGAAAATCTGTCATACCTCTATTGAAACCCTGCCCTAAACGTGTATTTTCAGACACAAAGACGATAATTCTAAGTAGCCTAAATTAAATGCTTAAAAATGTAAAAATCAATTTTGGTCAGCCATTTTGAAAATGGCTGCCATTGAGGTCTTAGTGGGAAATTTTGATGGCATTACTGGAATCCTTACCTACAAACATGTATGTTTCGACACCAAGATGACACTTCTAAGTGAAATAGAAGCTAAGATATTTAAAAATCTGTAAATCGGTCGGCCATTTTGGAAAATGGCTGCCATTGGGGCCAGTGGGCAAATCTGCAATGGCCGTATAGCCAAATATTTTTCTGAAACATGTACGTTGTATATACCAAATTTTTTTTGTATCACAAAGAGAACAATTATTTTTCACCAGCCCGCTCTACCATTTGACGAGTTACTGCTTTCTTGCTTAGCATCAAACCGATGTTCAATTCTTCGATACTAAGCAAAAAAGCAGTATCTCATTTTTATACAATTTTACACAAATTTCACACAGAAATGAGTTTAGTTCCAAAATTCAGTAGTTTATATATAACTGCTTGCAAAAATTCAGAAAGATTCTAGCTTTATTTCTGGTTGAATTAAACCGATTTCTTCTTTATCGTTTTACGCAAAATCGTATTTTTTGGAGTTACTGTTTTTGCTTAGCACGGCAGTATTGTCATCACATTATTGTCTTTTTCATTCTCATCTTCATAACCCTCAGGCTACCAAGATAGTGGTACCAGATAGATAGATAGATAGTACCACCCCTTGATTTTGGGTTTGGTTTGAGATATCATAACTTGTATTACATCAATCGATTCAGCATTCATTTCTGCACAAAATGATATATTTAGGTTTAAAATATATGAATGCATCTTGAAATTATGAATTTTTCCATGAGCACCAATAGATTCCACAAAACGTGTACTCACGCATACGTAAAATGTTGAATTCTATGTGTGTAGAACATAATTTATGTATACAAGAATAGTTTATATACATGTATAATAAAGTAAAATTTTCAACTATATAAACTAGTTACATGTTTAAGTTCTTTTTAAGAACAATCAAAAGGAAGAAACACCAATATCTATCGACAACCGACATGAAACAACGAAATTATGCTTTTGTCGGTGTGCGTCGTAAAAAATCAACATTTTCACACAATTCATTTTAATTGACTTTGAGCACTTCCGGTCATCAAAAGACAAATCAATTGGTATAAAAAATAGCCGTAAATGCCCTCTATAGAATTACATAATTTATTTCTCTTAAAAAGAAATCATGAATATGTTATAATAGAAAAACATGTAAATTTTACGAAAACAAAACACCATTTTTATATATTTTAATTTTTTTGAGCACATCGGGTTGTCAAAAGACAACTCAATGACAATAAAAATGTAGCCCTTCATTCCCTCTATAGAATGGTATAATTTGTTGCTCTTAATATTAGGCGACTAAAAAGATATAGACAAAAATCTAGGGGGTGGTATCCACCCCGTTGGTACCTCGGGTATAATGGGTATAACTTTTGAACGGTGTGAGGTATCATTTCACATTTTATCTCAAAATGTGTGCCAATGAACCCCCTACATCTGCCTAAAAGGTCAAATTTTTTATTCCATACGGAACAAATTTGAAAACGACAAAACCTAGGGGTGTGGATACCACCCCCTCCTTGGTAGCCCGAGGGATAATCTTTCTTGCAGACTCTGTCATAAAAAAACATGTTTGTGGCAGATGTAATCACTCACAACGTTTATAGCATATTATGTTATTATTTGTGCAAGCCTGTAGACAATTGTGGTAATCTTCTTTACATGCAGCCCGTTTTGTAAGATGTGTGGACACATCACACACTACAATGAAACAGAAAGTAGATTATAATATAAAACAGTTGAACTTGAAATCGTCATTCAGTAGGCCTACATTGCGTTGGTGGAACTGTCGGTGTGTCGGTTCTGAAAGCGCACACTTCTATTAGAAGCGTTGAGCCTTTCTGATTGAGGATATGCTCGCGGTCCCAACACAGCAGGCTGTACAGTACTGGTAAATTTTGAGGTGAGTAGGCTACACTCTGACCGGGAGAAAAGTCGACTTGTTTCGTGGAAAAAATTTATGACGACTTTTTGTCATCAGGTCGAAATTCTCGTGAATACTTTGCTTGTAACCCCGTATACCCTGGTTTCTGGAGGTGAGTATAATACGCCGTATACCCGCGTAGGCTATACTGCCGTGCTAAGCAAAAAAGACAGTAACTCAATTTTTTTTCCTTTTTGAGTTAGCACTTGTTTTCACATCCTGACAACATGTTCTATCATATCTGGAAGCAAGGAAACGGTATATGTCCGGAAACATGGAAAAAAACGGAAGCGAAATTCACAGTATCTCAAATCAGGGGTCGTCGACTTGTCGTGCTAAGAAAAAACGCAGTAACTTGTGTTACTGTCTTCTTGCTTAGTAGCCTATTCCATGTATATAAATGGCCGACCGATTTACAGATATTTCAATATATTGGCTTTAAAATCACCGGGAATCGTCATCTTGGTATCAAAACATACACATTCAAAGTCAAGGAGTCCAATAGGGTCATCTAAAAGCTTTCCCATGGGTCTTAATGGCGGCCATTTTCCAAAATGGCGTTCAAATATGGATTTTTCAATTTTTCAGCTTCCAATTCACATAGAATCGTCATCTTGGTATCAAAACATACACATTTAGGGTCACGGATTCCAGTGAAGCCATCCAAATTTTTCCAGTGGCCTCAATGGCGGCCAAAAATGGCCGATCTAAAAAGAGGGATTTGTCAATATCTCTGCTTTCAGTTCACTTGGAATCGTCATCTTGGTGTCAAAACATACACATTTAAGAGTGCGAATTCCAATAAGACTATAAAAAAGTTCCCCATTGTCTCAATGGCAGCCATTTTCCAAAATGGCGACCAAAATTTTTAATGTTTCAATATCTTTGACTCCAATTCACTTAGAATCGTCATATTGGTATCTAAACATACATAATTATGGGCAAGTTTTCCAATAGTGTCAACAAAATCGCCCCCACGGCCTCAATGGCAGCCATTTTCGAAAATGGCAGACAAAAAAAAAGAAAATATCTGTTTTTGTCGGCCATTTTGTAAAATGGCCGCCATTGATGCAATGACGAAAATATGTCATACACTTATTGAAACCCTGCCCTATACATGTATTTTCAGACACCAAGACGATAATTCTAAGTGAATTAACCCTCGGGCTACCAGGGGGGTGGTATCCATCCCCCTTAGGTTTTTCCCAAATCAAACTTGTTTCGTTTGGAATATAATTTTGACGTTTTAAGTATCTGTAGAGGATTCATTTGCACACATTTTGAGCTAAAATGTGTGATGATATACCATACCATTCAAAAGTTATACCCAATATACCCGAGGTATCCAGCACCCCATTTGGTGTATCTTATCCGCCCTTTGGCATGAAGAGACACAAATTACACCATTCTGTAGAGGGAATGTGGGGCTACATTTTCGTGCTCAGTAAGTTGTCTTTGGACAACCGGAAGTGCTCAAAATAAATTAAAATATAAATAAAGGTGTTTTATTTTTATAAAATTTTCATGTTTTTCCTATTAATATTATTCATAATTTCTTTTTTAAGATAAATAAATTATGTCATTCTACAGAGGGCATTTAGGGCTATTTTTTATACCAACTAATTTGACATTTGATGACCGGAAGTGCTGAAAATAAATATAAATGTGTGAAAATGTATTTTTTTTACAACGCAAACCGATAAGTCTGCGTAAACGTTTTTCAGCAGCTAATACATGTTTTTTTCTTCTTGTTATTGTAACTAAAACTAACTTATTACTAGATTTTATAGTAGAATATTGGACTTTATTATATGTAAACTATTTTAAATCAATAAATTATGTTAAAAACACACAGAATCCAAGATTTTGCTTATGCGAAAGAATACATTTTGTGGAATCGACGGGTGCCTACGGCAAAAAATTCACAACTTAGGGGTGCTTTCATATATTCTAAACCTAAATATATCATTGTGTGCAGACATGAATGCTGAATCCATTGATGTATTACAAGTTATGATATCTCAAACCAAACCCAAAATCCAAGGGGTGGTAACCACCCCCCCTTGGTAGTCAGTGTTACAAAAAAGCTTGATAGCCTGAGGGTTAGGCTAAAACCTGAGAAATTCAAAAATCAATTTTCATCCGCCATTTTGAAAATGGCTGCCATTGGGGCCCTGGTGAAAATTTTGATGGCACTATTGGAATCCTTGCCTACAAATATGTATGTTTTGACACCAAGATGACCTTTCTAAGTGAATTAGAAGCCTAGATATTTAAAATCTGTAAATCGGTCGGTCATTTTGGAAAATGGCTGCCATTTGGGCCAGTGGGCAAATCTGCAGCCAAATATTTTTCTGTGGACATGTTCATTGTATATTCCAAATTTCATGTTTGTATCACAAACAGAACAATGATTTTTAACCAGCCCGCTCTACCATATGATGAGTTACTGCTTTCTCACTTAGCATCAACCAAAATAATGTTCAATTCTTCGACACTAAGCAAGAAAACAGTATCTCATTTTTATACAAGTTTTACACAAATTTCACCAAAAAACCCAGATTATTTCCAAAATTCAGTAGTTTATAGGCTATAGGCCCTATAGCTGCTTGCAAAAATTCAGAAAGATTCTAGCTTTATTTCTGGTTGAATTAAGCCGATTTCTTCTTTGTCGTTTTACGCAAAATCGTCTTTTTTGAGTTAGCCTACTGTCTTTTTGCTTAGCACGGCAGTATAACACCCTTGATTTTAGCCCTGCTACATAGTTACAACTTGTCAAGTTCTTTGAATGAAAATCGTCGACAAGAAATGGCGGCTCATAATTATATTGCAGTGTTGCTCACTGTCTTACCATTGACAACCAGAAGAAGGCAGAAGACGAGCAACAGGGTCGTCTTCATCTGAAATATTAAAACAGTGCAAGAACATCGGTTATATAATTATTGCTAGCATTGCGCAGTACGCTCGTAATCGCAATCGAAATCTCCAAATTTCTAAAGCGCTACTCGAAAACCAAGCGCGAGGCACCAGCTTCTTCACGAGCGCTGCGTTGAGTCAAGGGGTTGTCCGTAAGAGAAGTCTAAGATGGTCTGGGTCGAATTACCATAGGATCAGGTACTTTGAATGGAATTGGATCAGATGAGACAAGGTAAAAGTTATTGAAAAGTAGAGTATTCAGTTTCGAATGAAAGACGAGGAGTGATGTAACTTCATCAAATCATTTCAGTTTAGTTTTGCTTCTGGTAATCATTTTAGTTTTAATTTAGTTTTTATTCGTAAAACCATTTTAGTTTTCGTTTTCGTTTTCGTGAACTAATGACTAATCTTTTTCGTTTCGTTTTCGTTCACGAAATTAACCATTTGAAGGTGAAGTGAAGCATTGGAACGTTTGTGGTGAGGTGGGGTATGACATGCCCCAATAGGCTTACATGTTTTTTTGTTGTAAGAATGATATCAAAACGACAATATTTATTCGATATCAATAGAAAACATTAGCCTAATTGCGAATTAAACTATTCTTTTATGACCAATTAGCAGATAAACTGGCGATTATCACCAACAAATAACTTTTCAAACCTTTTTGAAATGGCCAGCAAGAGAACTAATCACCGTCCAATATCTACTTACCACCAACGTTATCAAAAACACGAATAGCCAATACCGGGTATTTAAATTTACGACATAGAATGTTGTAGTCGTCATTATCTTTAGCCTTCTCTATGCAAGGTATGTTCGTTCAAAATACCTTAAATTGCTGTAGTGTCCGTATTTCATAGTCACTAAGGTAGACAAAAATAATCCAAGCTGGTAGGCCTACGCTAAAAGCGCAAAGAAGAATAATTCTTGGATGTGTCATACCCCACATTTCCTCCAAAGAGTTAACAGGTGAGTGACGTTCAGCAGGTTTGGAAATCAAGTGTGAGTGTTGTGAATAAGGGGGAGAGCAAAGTGACTGGAAAGAATGATTTGCAAATCAACTGTGAGTGTTGTGAATTATAAGGGGGAGAGCAAAGTGACTGGAAAGAATGAGGTTAAGTAAACAGAAATCAGAAACTAAGCCATTAAATTAGCCTATAAGCTTACAGTTCAGATGGAAAGAATCAACCTCTCCCACTTGTTTTTTTAGTGGGGGGGGGGGGGTAGAGCGATAGCAATGTTAAACTGGAGCCATTCAAGCGTGCAATTGACTGACCCCTCGCTCAAAAGGGATTAATCCGAACCTGGAGGTAAAGATTCAAGTAAGCTTTGTAATTAAAGTGTGGTGCGTGAGGGACCAATAAGGCAGATAAGATAGACCTTTCAAAGGCTGAGGTTAATTAAAGAGGAACCAGCAAGCCGAGGCATAAAATGAATTGACGGTCGAAGGAGCAACCTTCCAACAATCGCTTCTTTGTGGCCTAGAAAGACAAGATGGAGTAGGGTGACAGTAATTTATGGCCTATTCATGCGCATTGTTCAACTACTTTGCGCTCGAAAATTCCAACAAAGTACTTGTATTTTCTATAGTTTTCGTGCAGGATTTCTATATCGTTCTCGTTTTTATTTCGTCCCACAATGATTCTTTTTCGTTTTTATTCAGTTTCAGTTCACAATTTCTTTCTAGTTTTCGTTTTCGTTCTCGTGAACGATTGCCTATTACTTTTCGTTCTAGTTTCGTTCTCGTTTACGAAAATAACACTGCTTTTAACAGTGAATGTGGTACTGGAGATACGGCAAAATAAATTGGAGATACGACAAAACAAGTAGTTTTCGTTGAATATCTTTAAAACGACTCGTCGAGTCGTCGTATCTCATAACGGTTAACAGTGAAGAAAGATAAAAAAAAAATTGATACAAATCAAGTCTAAACTCGATTTTGAAAAAAGGACATACGCGAAGATGACTCTGAGGCGACGATAATTATGTGTACATGAAACATTTTATGAGTCACACGAGTTTCCATTGCATAAATTATATAACATTATTGCAAATTCTGAACTGGATTACTTTCGATGATATTGGTTTAATAATTATGGAATCGGTTGCTGGAAAGGAAATAATCTGCTTGCTCACTGAGTCATTTTTATAAAATATCATCTTTAACCTCCTCAAATCCAGCCTTTTCTCTCTGCATGGGTCGCTGATACTGGGATCAATTATATAACGCGGCCTCTATCGCTCAGGCGATAGAGGCCGCGTTTCCAAACTGGAAGACCAAGCGTGTTGTTTGGGACTTGGGAGTACTTCTGGATGAAGACCTATCCATGGATCAGCATGTCGGTTCTCTCTGCAGGTCTTGCTTCTACCAACTGCGCCAGATCAGAGTTATCCGGCGCAATCTATCACACGAAGCCGCCGCCACTCTTGTCCACTCGTTTGTGCTGAACCGACTGGATTTTTGCAATGCTGTCCTTGCGGGTCTCCCAAAGTCCCGGATACGCCAGCTTCAGTCTGTCCTCAACTGCGCTGCCAGAGTCGTCGCTGATCTTCCAAAATTCTCGCATATATCGTCATATATGCGTGACACCCTGCACTGGCTCCCAGTCGTGGACAGAATTACATTCAAGATCATCGTCATGGGACGGGTGTCAATGGTTGGCCGGGCTCCGGAGTATATTAGGGAGCTCTGTATCCCCGTCTCCAACCAACCAGGTCGTCGGTCTCTACGCTCTGCGACTCGTGGGGACTTGATAGTCCCACGCTCCCGTACAGTGGTGCGGGCCAGCCGCGCCTTCTCATGCATTGGACCTTCATACTGGAACAGTCTTCCATTAAAAATTCGCGATACTGCATTGCTTTTATCTCATGAAACATTCTCAAGGACAATTAAGACGCACTTGTTTAGAACTGTCTGGTAGCTACGTTAACCCTCGTAGTATGTCGCTAAACTGGTCACACTCAGGGTGTTGGGGTCCATATGGACCCCAATGTTATAATCAACTGCTTTTTGATAAAGAGTGGTACAGAAACAATTGCACAAGCGGCCGTGGGTTCCCGGACAATTCGGAGCCGAACAATTCGGAACCGGACAATTCGGAGCTGGGCAATTCGGAGCTGGATAATTCGGAGCTGGAAATTTGGGAAGGCACAATTAATCCGTAGCGACCAATTCGAATAGGTCAATTCGAGCAAAATTCTGGCGCGGACAATTTGAACCAGGACAATTCGGAGTGGACAATTTGGAGTGGACAATTTGTAGCGGAAATTCGGAGCTGGACAATTCGGTGCCGGATAATTCGGATCTGGACATTTCGGATGGCACAACTCGTATATAGTGCCAAATTGAAGACAGTCATGTCGGGTAAAATTATGGCGTGGACAGTGATTGTACCTGGACAATTTGGAGCGTGCAATTCGGAGCGGAAATTCGGAGCTGGACAATTTGGTGCCGGATAATTCGGATCTGGACATTTCGGATAGCACAATTCTTAGCTGCCAAAATTGGTGATGGGATTGCACTTTTAAGCCAAATTTTCATACCCATCTCCATCACCCAGATGTATTATTATGTTGAATTATCCGGCTCCGAATTGTCCGGCCACCTGGACAAGTGGACATAGATTGTTGCTTTGCTTTCTAACAAAAATTCACAGTTCCTGTGGCTTTGTTGAATGTTACAATGAGGTCAACATTTTATTGTCCTTACTATTTCTACAAACATCAATTTCTTCCACAGTAGGCCTAATTGTCGTGCTTTCAGCTAGAGGGACTGTGTGAAGAAGTTGTCAAAAGCACATTATACGCCACGGGGGATTTATGACATCAACTAGATCGTGGATAATTCTTTCACCTGGTTGATTGCAAACTTTACAAGTGTAGTCTATACTTGAATATTGAGTAATAACTTGTAGATGAGTCACAAGGCACCCAAGCCACCCATACTTTCAACCCATACATGGCAGGTCTAGACTTCATATACTGACGAAACGAGTGCGTGCATGCTTGTCATCAAAGCAATGATTTCAAGAATGTATATAATTATAGCGAGAGAAAACAATTCAATAAGCCGTAATGAGTGCTGTCATTACGTGCAGCAATAATACAATTGGACCAGCAAGCTATTTCAGCACATTTTGAAAGCCCTGT
Organism: Lumbricus rubellus; assembly: GCA_945859605.1. Lineage (NCBI taxonomy): Eukaryota > Metazoa > Annelida > Clitellata > Crassiclitellata > Lumbricidae > Lumbricus > Lumbricus rubellus. Next base: position 29,469,526 of record OX243825.1, read on the forward strand.
CTTCCCATAGCATACTTATACGTACATATGCATACAATTGACAATAATAAAACTATATTCAGAGCTCAAAGTGTGGAAAAATAAGTGCTTGGACGCCTCTTACCTTTCCAAAAGAAGTGCCTGGACGCCTCTTACATTTCCAGACTGTGCTGACCAATAAGTGGCAGGACAGCGCTCAGATTTCAAAACAAGTGCATGGACGCCGTCCATGACCGTCCAGGCACACTTTAAGCCCTGAATATAGTCTTATAAAACATGACATAAAGTGAACCAACGACACTGCAATGCAAAATATCACAAATTAAGTTGCAAAATAGAACTTTGCGCAGTATCCAATTGCATTATTACCATTGGGGTCCATATGGACCCCAACCCCCCTTTGTGTATAATTGTCTAAAATCTGGCGCCACAAGTGGTGTGGAAATTAATTATTTGCAGGAATTACTACTCGCCATATATGATGAAAAGTCATAAAATTTCAGCTTCTTAAGTGCATGTCTTCACCGAATTTTATTCAATTGAAAACACGCTTGGGGTCCATATGGACCCCAACATACTACGAGGGTTAAGCGCCTTCGTGAGGTTATTATAAGGCGCTATATAAATGTTTATATACATACATACATACATACATACAATTATGACAGGTTTCTTATGATGAGAGCGCTCATTAAGTGGTCAAATTAAATGTCATATAGGCCTATAATAGAAGCGATACGATACAATAATGTCAAGCGGATAAAAAAACCAGCAATCAGGCATTTTCGGTCTCAAGTTGAAGAGAACATTTACAGAAGGAAGAAAAATAACGAAAGAATTCTACCATTATAATATTACTGCGGCAAACACTTTTACATTGATGTTTAGTCGAACGATAATAATTATTATCGTAGTTACCGTGAAAGATCGATTCAGTCTTACGGATCTTCTGCTGAAGTCAACAACGAATCTTCACCAATATTTCAGCACACAGAAGGCAAGCGGTATATATAGCGAAGTTTCTATTGACGCAAGTGCAGCTTTTGTCAGGCGATTGATGTGTTTTGAGGAGAAACATCATGGTCCAATTACAAAAAATTAACCTTTACGACTTTAATTATAGAACCATCGCTGCATCCAGACAATTTAATTTTCATAAAAGAGACATTAATATGCTCTCTTTTAAAATACCATCGCTCACTACTCTCCCGTTCATATAGATCGTGCGCCTTCAGTGGTTGCTTGGCGGGAGGAGGAGGAGAAGGAGGAGCAGGAGGAGGAGGAGCAGGAGCAGGAGGAGGAGGAGGAGCAGGAGCAGGAGCAGGAGCAGGAGGAGCAGGAGCAGGAGCAGGAGCAGGAGGAGGAGGGGGATGGCGCTTAAATTTCTCTTAATGTCTCTCCACGGTGGCCATTCGTATCGATCGCACGCTAACCTGAAATCGATCGTGAAGGAATGAAACATTTGTAGAGGTAAGTTTACTCACAAGGGTAGGCGTTAGTAGTACGGGTAGTGACAGTTATATGACTCTGACCAATAATATTGTCTCATCTTTAAGTGTGATCCGTTGCCCAGTCCAGTGCCAAATTAAAACGCCGAGTTACCTTCAAGTATAAAGCTAATCTTTATTGTTATTGTGCTCGTCATTGTCATCGCTAAATCTGTCGATAGATGTTTCAATAGCAGTAGGCCTACAGTAACTGCCATTCTCATAATATATGCACCTGGAATTCGGACTTTCAATCCATGATATGACGCGAGCCATCGGTTTAAGCAGCTGTGACAAGCAATGAATTGAACAGTGTTGGCCACATTAACATACTATGATGCTGGAACGACTTTGCTGTCTACTGTAACACTTACTGTAAAGTCAGCTTCTTCTAGTGGTTTTCAACCGGTGTAAAGGTTTCAAATTACCCCCTCCTAAACATTACCCCCCGGTAACTTGAAACCGGTTTCACATTACCCCCCGGAAACTAGATTTGCATCAATCACCGCATTTAGGCCTATTGCACACACAAAATCAGAAAAATCATCCCGCTTCTTGTTTTGGTCTGAAGATTTCTATCCGTCATCCCACTTCGTGGTTTGCTATCAATATTTTGATCGCAAAAAAATAATAGCCTCGAAGCCATTTTCTCCATGTAAACTTCAGCGGCAATTAGTATTTTAGTTACAGATTAAAATGTTGATAACAAACCACGAAGTGGGATGAGGGAGGAAAATCTTCAGACCAAAACAAGAAGTGTGATGATTTTTCTGATATTTTCAGGTCAATAAATGCGATGATTGATGCAATTTACAGTTTGCAGGGGGGTAATGTTTAGGAGGGGGTAATCTGAAACCTTTACACCGGTGTAAAGGTTTCAAATTACCCCCTCCTAAACAATAACCCCCCCCCCGGTAACTTGAAACCGGTTTCAAATTACCCCGGACTCTAGATTTGCATCAATCATCGCATTTATTGCACTAAATATAAGAAAAATGACCCCGGTTCTTGTTTTGGTCTGAAGATTTTCATCCGTCATCCCACTTCTTGGTTTGTTTTCAATATTTTAATCTGAGAAAATAAAAGCCTCGAAGCCATTTCGTAATGTAACTTCAGCGGCGATTTAGTATTTTAGTTACAGATGAAAATATTGATAACAAACCACGAAGTGGGATGCGGATGAAATTCTTCAAAGAAAAATAGAATCGGGATGATTTTTCCGATTTTGTAGTGCAATAAATCCGATGATTGATGCAAATTACAGTTTTCAGAGGGTAATGTTTACGAGGGGTAATTTTAAACCTTTACACCAGGGCAGACGTCGGCCTGGGGTTCCGCGTCAGCATAGGCGGAGTTTGGTTTCCGCTCTTGGGAGGGCTAACCCCGAGTCTGGGCCTTATTGGGAGGGCTAACCCCGAAAAAAATACCATTTTTATGGTAAAATGTTTAATCTGGGCCTTCTTGGAGGGGCTTAGCTCCCCCTAGCCCCTGATAAACTCCGCCCATGCGCGTCAGTTTGATGGGAAATTTTATGGCGCCAACTGAAATCAAAAAGGTATTAGCAGTGAATAGATTCTCTCACAGCTTTCAGTCATTCTTGATTAAAATACCATTACTACGTGAATGTATAATTATTGTTGTTTTATATAATTATGCTAATGTTGTTTTGCATAATTATGTCGTTACAGTTCATTCTCATTAGGCCTATTCGGAGGGCACATGCATTAAAACTATGGGAAATAGCAACCGTATCAAGCTGCAGCTGATAGCATAATATTATGATGCCGATATATTTCTGATAGCGCAATTTTTTAAATTACTTGTCGTGACCTAGTTTCAGGAAGTTGCGTTTACGCAGCAACGGCAGGAAAGGTGATCTTTATCTATGCATGTAAAGGTGAATGTGACTATGTATGCATTTGTGTTTTCCATAATGTAGGCTTACGACCACAGTTTCGCATCTATCAACCTGAAACATTGTACCTGAACCGAGAAAGGCACGCAGGGCCATCCAGTCGAAAGACTGGCTTTTACCCCTCACTGTAGGGAATGTGGGCGGCCGGAATATAAGCATAGATTGCTTAACCTATACTGTACAGTGCGTTTCCATCAATCAAGTCGGACAATCACAAACAAAGCATTTTAATAATTGGTTTTAAGCTATTTGGACTCTTCTGTACAAACAGAATCTGCTGAGCACTAGACCAACGACTTGTTTGATTTATTCTTCTTTTCATTCATTCGTTTTGAAACATGGGCGCCCGCAGAAACTTCTGCAGGGGGTGGGCAAAATTTTTTGATATTCGCGGTTAAATGTTTTTGCAACAAGAGCTTTAAAAATGCAAAGCCGTAAATAATTAAGAACACGGTTATTTGCCAAGAAGGTTTCTCATGGCAAATTTCTCAGTTTCATTTTGTGTATCAGCTTTTATATTAATACATGTAGTTTCTTTTGTGCGGAGAAATTTTGTTAAAAATCAGGAAGTAGCCTAGATTTTTATGAATTTGATACAATGAAAAAAAAATCAGGTACAATGGTAGTCTACATGGTGCTAATTAATGCAATATTTTGCTATGTTATAATATTTTAGAACACATACTGCTATTAGTATGACCGTTTTAGAAGTCAGCCATTGTTTTGCTTACATTTCAAGTATTATAAAATAAATAACGTCATATCTAAGTATTCCACAGCTGAAGCTCTTCGACTGATTGTGAATGAGGATACAGAAGTTGATGAAGTCAATGTAGCTGAAGGTGATGCCAGTGACAATGAAGATGGAGATTATTTGCCTGAAGTTGGTACTGTCTCAGTCTGATAACTAAGATCCTGTGACATTGTGTCAGATGAATTCGACGAATCAGAAGATGTCAGTGCGTGTGACGAAGAACAGGCAGGGCTGAAAGTGAGCCTAGTCGCTCCGGGTCTGTCATCCGAGCAGGTAAATGAGCCATCTTACTAGAAGACGTTTGGACAAGCCAGCCCTGTTCAGAAGACTTGGATGCAATCCAACTTATAGAACTGGACTCTGGAGAATTCGAAGCAATAACTGGGATATCAACTAATAACGTGAAGAAAACACAGGGACGTTGTCGTCGCTGGTCTCGCGCGAGTTTGACAGGAAGACGCGCAAATTCTGCGACAATGTGCTGTCAAGACCGTAGCCAGTATTTAATTTTGGGGGGTGTTTCTTCGGGGGGAGAAGAATTTCTGACGACCTTTTTTAGGTCGTCAAAATTTCTGACGACCTTTTTTACACAACAAGTTATGTGCTAGTGAATGCAATCTATTAGCTTTTACATTTTTCATTTCGGGGCTGTTTTCGTGCTTTTATTTCAATTTGTTTACATCATGTGCTATTCAATGCGTTATATTTATTTTTGACCCCAAACACCCCCTAGTCACGGCCTTGTGTGCTGTTACAGTATAGGCCTTCTTGTTCGACACACTGTCAATATATCAATTCTCGGTGTGACAAAATGTATGTAACTGAATGATTATAGATATGGCATTTGGAGAAAACATTGAACAATATGTTTGTATAAAATACATGGTAGATCTATTCGATTACCGGTGACAGAGCGCACGCTTGATTCATATTCTCAAACAAATAGGGGGTGCAGTTTGAACCCCAAAGAACTGGAACGCAACTTCCTGGCATGAGCCATTGAGGGTTAAGCTGTTCTGTACAAGCACAATATCACGAAACTCATTATGACAAGTTACACGGCAGATATTTTTAATGCTTCGTTTATTTTCTTGGTTAGTTTATGACACCGGATTTCAAGACAAATAATTTTGTATCAAATTCTAAACGTAATTTCTAGTTAATCATGGAGATAACCTTAGAGTTTATCTGAATAACAAATTTTGAAACACGTTTTTATGGCGAATGTGGCGTCCGTGAGTCTTCCATGCATCCTGAAAAAGCACCAAAAAAACATATTTTGGCAGTGTTATTTGAAAGTTAAGTTAGAGTTTGCATTGGTGGAGCGAGATAAGAAGATGACGGAAGGTTGTTCGAGTCACAAATTATTGTCTCTGAGTCATCTGGATTGTATGCAGAAGCACTACTTGTAGTGCAGCGGTTCCCCAACCCGTGGCCCGCGGGCCAAAAGTGGCCCGCGAGGCCTCACAAAATGGTCCGCCAGGCCTCAGCAATGGCACTCATCTCTCAATAAATTAACAAAAATATATGAAAAAATTAACAATTTGGACAAGATAGAAAATAATAATCATTTTCTATTACAAAATCTTTTATTTTGAAGTCTATAAACATCAAACATTCTACTTAGAATTCATTATAACACGTTTTATAAGCTTTTAGTTAATTAAATTTTAGCATTGTGGCCCCCTAAATGTCCTAACTAAGAAAAAGTGGCCCTCGTGTCCTCCAACTTAGAAAAAGTGGCCCTACAGTTGAAAAAGGTTGGGAACCACTGTTGTATTGCATCGAAACAAGACTGTCTTCAAGTTTAAATTCGGATTTACATAAATAATCATCAGCTCTACACGTAATGTTGCGGCTACAGTTCGGACTGATTGACTATTATATTCTTGTTGAAAGTTGAAACAAAGGTGCATAGAGCAGATTCAAAGAAGCTTAGGCATGGAATAATACGTAGCAAACCAATATTCAGTTTTGATGATTGATTAGGATAGTAGCCTATGAGGCTAGTCAGACTAAACCAATTTCACAGACTATACATCTTTTTTGTGAGTGTATGAGGTTTGTGTTGCAAATATACATCATACATACAAAATATGTATGTATACATGCATACATACATACAGATATACATGCATACATAGATGCACACATACATAAATGCATACATACATACATAGTTACATACATAAATACATACATACATACATACATACATACATACATACATGCATACATACATACATACATACATACATACATACATACATACATACATACATACATACATACATACATACATACATACATACATACATACATACATACATACATACATATGTACGTACGTTCGTACGCATGTGCATACATACATACATACATTAGGGTGTCCCACCAAAACTTTTTCTTGAAATTTTTAGGTCTCACCAGTCACAAAGTTTCCTATGGAGATGATAGTATTTGTGTAATTTTTTTGAATTTTTAAAATAATTTTTAGGGGTCCCCCTAGGAGCCCCAAATTTTAAGTATAGGATACAATGATATTCGTGTGCAAATATTTCAATATATGAGGTAACGTCATTCAAACCACATATATTTTAGTGCTTTTGCACAAAATATGATTTGTCCTACAATGTAATTGCTCAAAAATGTTATGCTGTATCGTTCTCAGACTTATTTTGCAGTTACTTTACTGAAATTTGACATAATTGATATATGCACTGACTTTCATATAATTATTATTAGAGTTTGGAATATTATCTAACCATTATTGACTACCATGATAACCGATCCAGTTATTAAGAAGATACCGGTAGTTTACTTTGAGATGGTTAACTGAGATCATGTGGGAGTTCAAATCTGGCTTGAGATTTCTTTCCAGCCAGCACCCCATAGCTTGCAATAAGAACTGTTTTTCATTTGTTGCAGAAGTACCAAGAATGGCATTGCATTGCTTTAAGTGCAGCAATACTGAGACCAGGTTAATCGTATATTTATCGATAATCTGACTAACAGGATGTTAAATGAAGCATCAGCTTCGGCCCTCGGGCCGTTATAATAATACTCAATAAAAATGTTGTTACTGTTATATGGAAACGAGACTGTCATCTGTTTAACAGATAATGATTCGCATGTATTAAAACGTTTTAACCATTTTTGGATTTGGACTATTTGCAATGCCATTCTTGGTACTTCAGTTCAGACCATGCAACTCTTGTATTGTTTTCCGATCTCTTAACACCTCTAAAGAAAGCAAATCTCATACGCCACATGACCTCGAACTCGTATCTCGCTTGGTCAAATTTCTTCCAAACTTTACTAGAGCTCTTAAAGCTATTTCCAGACTACCGGCATTAACGACAGCTTCTAGAGAGTCCTGCTGCTACTTGACCATCTGGGAAATCGCATAATTGTACAGACATTTAATGCTGCAACAAATGAAAAACAGTTCTTATTGCAAGCTGTTGAAAAACACCGAAAGGACTTCCCAAATTCCAACCATGGCTCACATGAGTCACTTCTTCACATGTAGTGAACTACTGATTGGACCAAACGTGTGACTATTTCACATTTGGTACTGTGGTACTGTGTACCAATGTGCCATCTCAAAGTAAACTATGATCTTAATAACTGGTTGGATTATCATAGTAGTCAGTAATGGTTAGATAATATTCCAAACTTTAATAATATACGAAAGTCAGTGCATATATCAATTTTGTCAAATTTCAGTAAAGTAACTGCAAAAACCAGTCTGAGAACAATACAGCATAACATTTTTGAGCAATTACATTGTAGGACAAATCATATTTTGTGCAAAAGCACTAAAATATATGTGGTTTGAATGACGTTACCTCATATATTGAAATATTTGTACACGAATATCATTGTACCCTATACTTAAAATTTGGGGCTCCTAGGGGGACCCCTAAAAATTATTTTAAAAATTCAAAAAAATTACACAAATATTATCATCTCCATAGGAAACTTTGTGACTGGTGAGACCTAAGAATTTCAAGAAAAATGTTTTGGTGGGACACCCTAACATACATACATACATACATACATACATACATACATACATACATACATACATACATACATACATACATACATACATACATACATACATACATACATACATACATACATACATACATACATACATACATACATACATACATACATGCATGCATGCATGCATACATGCATACATACATACATGACTACATGTCTAGTTGTCTACATGCATTCATAATATAATGCACTCATATTTTCACGCATAGCTTAAACACACATTCAAATTCATGCGGAGAATGTTTCGCCCCAGACGAATGCTACATGCAAACTTGCGTAGAGATATGCAAACGCAAACGAACACATGCATATGTACATGAATCACAACGAGTTACATGCATGTTTGCAAACAAATAATGCTGATTAAATGATAGCAAACATTGATATGAATGCATGGTTTAAGCTTATACCTAAATGGACTTGCTATCCTCTCGGAGGATCCACACCCGTGACGCAACGTTGCACACCTGCTGGTCCTGCACCTAAATGAGAACGAGAAATACGATGCATACAGGTACAAGCTTAACAACAAACGTATCCACAATGGCGGGAATTATTTCACATATTTTTTGTGTATTTCTCCCATTTGCTACAGCGCCTCTTCAAGCAGCTACTCAGATGCGCTTCCAACAACACTTCACACCGAAGCACGCGATAAATTGCGAGTGAAGGACTTGCTCAAGGTCACTTCACGGCGGTTTGAGGTGGATAAGAACCTGTAACCCTCCGGCTCCAAGGCATCGAACTCACCACTACACCAGCGCGCTCCAATTAGCAATAGAAGGATCGCCGTCATAAATAGCATAATCATTCATCACCATCATTAACATCAACAATTGTTTTGTCTTTTCGGTCTATCTACAGTGTAGTATGTCTATAATTTAGGACGTGTGCAATTATGCATGTGTGTATGTATGTTTGTGACTTTGTCCAGAATGCACGCTCACAGTTTCTCAGCCATTGCTCTGAAACTTTGCACCTAGACAGAGGGCCATCAGGATTACCAAGTGCAGGAGTTGGCAACTCTCTCACACCATGGGGACCAGGGTGGAAAGAAGGGGGGAGCGAAACACCCAAGTTTGGGGCAAAACGTAGCTATTCATCGGAAACTTTGTACTTAGACAGAAGGTCGTCAGAACCCCCCAGTGGAGGAGTGGCGAATCTTTCCCACCATGGGAACCAGGGTGGGGGCCAAATCCCAAACTTTAGCAATTTCCATTCCGTCGCCATGGTTTTTAACCTGAAACGTTGCAGCTAGACAGAAAGGTATACCTGGATTACTCTCCCAACACACACTTGGCCCCGCAGGGGCCGGCTGAAGGCAGGGTATAATTTTTTTTGTGGGGGGGGGGTAAAAAATTCCATGGAAATCGAAATTTCACGGGTGGCGTACCGGACGAGAGGGATTGATGGAGGGACGGAGGGAGGTAGCGAAGTGCTGGTGGGGAAGTTGGGGATTGGCCGGGAACGGGTGAATCCTAAAATTTCCGGGCAACGCCGGGTACCCCAGCTAGTAATCTATTAAAATCTTCATTACTAGCATAATTGTAAATGCTTTGATCAATTTTAATGTTTAAGATTAGTTTGGTCTTTTGAAGGCTAAAATGGCAATTGCATCATCACCATCATCGTCGCTATCATCAACGCTTCGCTGCCATCGTCATAATTAAAATTAGAAGGCCAATTATCGCCTCTCATAATACAACAGTTGGTTCGAGTAATCATCATGCTTGTCATGATGATCGTTATAATTATTTTCGCGATTGCTACTATCATCGTTCTAATCAGCATCGTGTTTAAATTTGTTGTCGTCATCATTACATTAGTCGCCATCATCGTCGTCGTCGTCGTCATCATAATCGTCGTTACCAAAAGATCTTTGTCATCCTCAGTTGAATGTAAAAGACATCTGTGTTGGAAGAAATTACTTACACGTCTTTGCGCATTCGAAAATCTCATCGAAACTTCCGAGGACGCATTTAACATTGCAACCTACGGTGTAATCAAAGAGACATTGCAGTGTAATCAACAACTGATCCGTCTGCCGCTTTGCGCGAAGTGAAGACACGTCATCGCGTCCTACAATGATTAAAAAAGAGCAACTCAAATTCAGCAATATACATATATACATGCATACATACATTCACACATGAACGCATGCATATGCATGCATGCATAGATACACACATTCAGGGGTGCGGTGGTGTAGTGGTGGCGTCGTTGCCTTGAAGCCGGAAGGTTCGAGGTTCGAATCCACCTCGCCGCGTAAGGACCTTGGTCAAGTCCTTCACTCACAATTGTTCAGCGCTTCGGCGAGAAACTCTGATGTAGTGTCCGCTTTGCATTCGGGAGCGCCTCTGAGTATCGAGAGCTTGAAAGGGTGCTATAACAAGTGCATATACAAACAAAGCAATACAAACAAAACAAACATACATGCACAATAATTATTATGCAAGAATTGAAAGAAATAGGCAGACCACGGCTAAACTGGCTAGAAGACATCAATGAAGAAACACCATTAGGCCTACCTGCACAGAGAACAATTATTGAGGCATTTTATTCGAACCAATAGATGCCAAAATGGCAAACGTCAGAGACTGATTTTTGACATTTTTAATTTTAATTTCAATTCCAATTTCGCTTACCTTAACGACGACAACGACGACGATGATTATGATGATGATGATGATGATGATGATGACGACGACGAGGGTGAAGATGACTACGATGACTATGACGATGACTATGACGATGACGATGATGATGATGCTGACGGCATAAAAATACAGCTAAAATATTATGTGCTTTATCAACCAAACAATTAACCGGCTTTTGCCCACCTTCGAACTAGGTAGTCTAATCACAAGCCTTTGCTCATAATAAACCTGAGTTAGGGTTATTATGGGCATTGAAATGATGAATGATCGTCTTTCGCCGCAAATCCTCGGATGGCAAGATAATGCTTTAGTACCACTCCCTCTGGACCCCTATACCCTCATGGGCCAAAACCTTATTCTCGACACCCTGAATGCCGCACTCTCCACGTTTCATAACCTTCAAATTTCACTCCAAGATAACCAGAAATCATTATGAAAATTACAGGCCACTGAAACGCTGATTAGAATAAACGGGACAAACAGAATTATATAAAACAACAATTGTGAGGCAAGGACATGTTCAGCATTTCTCACAATCCTTCAACAGTTACAGGTCATCTATACCTGCTAGCCTACTGCTCATTGAATGGAAACGATTGACTAAGAAATGTAGGCTATCTTGTCATGTTACAATGTTCATTGCTTACCATTGACCATCACCAGCAGGCTGAACCCGAGCAGAAGGAATGTCTTCATCTGAAACATTAGGACATTTCAAAAATTCGTGAGCCACTGTAATTATAATTATAGGCCTAATAATCGTGCGAAATATTTGCATTAGGGGCCTAATTCGAAGACATGCATACACGAAGAGGCTGTGAAGTTGTAACAAGACAGTAAAAGGGTTCTGTGCATTGTGCAATGTGCAATTCGAACTAAACAATTATTTTCGATTGATTTCAGAGTCTGAACAGAATTGAATCAGACAGACGATTTGATATTACAATCAATCTATTACTGCGGATAGACAATTATAGTAGTAGATCTAATGCTTTTTAAAGTAGACTACCGGTAGCGTTACTGCACTTGTTTGTTTGTTTGTATGACTGTACACTTGTTATAGCACCCTTTCAAGCTTTTTCTACTCAGAGGCGCTCTCGAATGCAGAGCGGACACTGCATCAGAGTTTCACGCCGATGCGCTGATCAATATTATTTGTGAGTGAAGGACTTGCCCAAGGTCCTTACGCAGAGAGGTGGATTCGAACCTCGAACCTTCCGGCTCCAAATCAAAGACGCCACCACTACACCACCGCGCCCCACATTTGCATTGCTGTCACGTCTCAAATCTTGCATTTCTTTCCGGGTCTCTCACATTGGAAGCGAATTTGAAAGGTTCTTGCTGAGAGAAGCGCAATAGAAGTCGTCATATACAATGCAATTAATTGCAATACAACAACAACGTGTTTCTGTCTCTCTGTCTGTCTTTGTCTTTGTCTGTCTCTATCTCTGTCTCTCTATATCTCTGTGTCTGTCTATTTATCCCCATCTCCCTCTCACTCTTTTTTGTCTGCCTCTGTCTGTCTCTGTTTGTCTGTCTCTGTCTATGTCTCTGTCTCTGTCTCTGTCACTGTCACTGTCTCCTTCGCTGTCTCTCTCTGTCTGACTGTACGTTTGTCTGTCTCTGTCACATTCTCTCTCTGTCTCGAACCCTGTCTCTGTCTGTCTGTCTGTATGAATGTCTGTCTGTCTGTCTCTCTCTATGTCTCTCTTTCTCTTGCTCTCTCTCCTTCCGTCAGGCGGTGGCCGACGATGAGACTTGGCGTCTCTAGGTTTCCCTATCCCTGCATTTCTCCGTTTCGTCTCTCATATCCATTTCCTCGAGGTCTTCTTGTACGCTGTTCATCCATGTTTCTTGCTAAAATGGTAAACACTTTTTCATCGATGTAGTAAAATGAAATTACCATTCTCGAGCACCAACGCTTCAGTCTATAGCAACGATTTTCTGCTGAGGTCAAAGATTCTTCACCAAATATGCAAACACGCAAAGGAAGCGGTTTAAATACCGAAGTTTTGCGTGACGCAGATCCAGCTGTTGCATAGACGATTGGTGTCTTTTGAGGCAAGGCATCATGCTCCAATCATAAAATGTTCTCACCTCCCCCATTTATATCGACCGTTCGCCATCAGAGTTTGCACTCATTTTGAGGGTCACCCACCATGCGTGTGTCATCAAGTCAATTATCCCCACAGATTTTTGCAACAAGATGAACCTAACGATAGAGACAGAGGGAGGGAAAGAGAGAAGGAGAGAGAGAGAGAGAGAGAGAGAGAGAGAGAGAGAGAGAGAGAGAGAGAGAGTGAGAGAGAGAGAGAGAGAGAGAGAGAGAGAGAGAGAGAGAGAGAGAGAGAGAGAGAGAGAGAGAGAGAGAGAGAGAGAGAGAGAGGGACAGAGACAGAGACAGAGACAGAGACAGAGAGAGAGACAGAGAGAGAGACAGAGAGAGAGAGAGAGAGAGAGAGAGAGAGAGACAGAAAGACAGAGAGAGAGAGAGAGGAGAAAGAACTAAAGTCAACGTGTCCGACATGTATGCGAACATACACAGGTTTTAGGCATGGCTGCCTGAATTATGGTATGTGTGTTTGTGTGTATTATATGTATGTATGTATGTATGTATGTATGTATGTATGTATGTATGTATGTATGTATGTATGTATGTATGTATGTATGTATGTATGTATGTATGTATGTATGTATGTATGTATGTATGTATGTATGTATGTATGTATGTATGTATGTATGTATGTATGTATGTATGTATGTATGTATGTATGTATGTATGCATGTATGTATGTAAGTATGTATGTGTGTACATATATGTATGTATGTATGTATGTATGTATGTATGTATGTATGTATGTATGTATGTATGTATGTTTGTATGTATGTATGTATGTATGTATGTATGTATGTATGTATGTATGTATGTATGTATGTATGTATGTATGTGTGTGTGTGTGTGTGTGTGTGTGTATATGTATGTATGTATGTATGTATGTATGTATGTAAGTATGTATGTGTGTACATGTATGTTTGTATGTATGTATGTATGTATGTATGTATGTATGTATGTATGTATGTTTTTATGTATGTATGTATGTATGTATGTATGTATGTATGTATGTATGTATGTATGTATGTATGTATGTATGTATGTATGTATGCATGTATGTATGTATGTATGTATGTATGTATGTATGTATGTATGTATGTACGGGTACACAGTTAATATGCATGTGCATAGTGCCTACAAAGCCCTTCATGCACATTATGCATGAATGTACGACATGCAGATGGAGTCATACATGTACAGTAACTGACATTGTACTCCCAGTGCTATAATGAACCCATCGGCGTCACTAGAAAAGTAGGCTAGTACTTTTAAAATCGCAGATTTATTGTGTTTTTTTTAATTTTTCGGATGTCGATGTGCAGCAATAAAAAGATCGTTATCCAAAGATGTAATATTTGGATCCGTTTTTCTGAATCGGTTTTAAATGAGTTCTGCGCATGTCATTGAACACGTTGGTCTTCGTATCCACTTTTGTATGCTTTTCTTATCCCGCAGGCCATTTCGTTGGCGGTGATTCAAGTGCAAATTTCTCCTGGGACTTCCATTAGGAAGATGATTCAGGACATCATGCCATGGTCATCATACCCCTGGACATTATCCCTTCAGTCATTATATTCACCTCTGGACAATTATAGAATAGAAAGGAATCGAGAAAGCCCCTCTTGTCTGATGGTTGGATGTTCATGTGAACCACAAAGTCACCCATGGGGACAGAAAACAGAGACGTGTTCAAGTAGAGTACGTGTAGAGCTCAATAGAATAAGATAGAACAGAATATAATACATGTGGAATAGAGTGGTGTGAAACAAAATGACATAGAACGCAACGTAGGATTTTGTAATCGGTATCTTCTGATAAATTATTCGAAATAGTCACTGAAGGTAACGTCTTGAGACTTGTAAGATTAATTTGTGCAAATTTATCGGTAACTAGTGAATGGGGTGGGGTGGGGGCTCGAGGATTACCATGTAGAGTGTTAAGTTAGGTCTACAGACGGCATTCCATCAATTCGCAGGCCTGGGTCAATTATTTTGCTGCATCAGTAAATGTTAATAATTTTACAAAAAATTTATAAATGGGTCATTATGGTAGTGTCCTGCTCATTGTTGATTGAATTTATCACCAGCTTTTTCGTTTGAATGTGCCCAGCGCCGTTAAAGATCAACTCCAGGACGATGCCATTGCTTGTGATTTAAATCCATGAAACAGACCAGTTCTAAACCCAGACCTTGCACTAAGTGCAATCACGACCAACCCGTCCCACCCTGGGCCACCCTGGGCCAACCTGCGCCTGGTGGGGGCGAGGTGGAGGGAGATAAACTTTATTTAATTAAGTCGAGGCAAATCATCATGCTCAGGTCGTAAAAGACTGATTTTAATACCGAACCAATCGAAGTTCGCCGAAGACTATAAGCTCATACAATATACCCTGCAAGAATCTTTTCATTTGAACGCACACTTCTCTTCTCTATTATAGATGTATCGATAATATCGACCTGACACCCCCACGGGTTAGCCATGCGGATGCATTTCACCTTGCGTACGTCACTATCAACCTCTTTGAACTCTATTCTTTGAGTTTGGATATGTCAGTAGGTATTATACGGATGAGTGATGCAGACATTAAGCGCCTTCATGAGGTTATTGTAAATGTTCACACACATACATACACACATGCATACACACATACATACATACATACATACATACATACATACGTACATACGTACATACATACATACATACATACATACATACATACATACATACATACATACATACATACATACATACATGCATGCATGCATGCATGCATGCATGCATACATACATACATACATACATACATACATACATACATACATACATACATACATACATACATACATACATACATACATACATACATACATACATACATACATACATACATACATACATACATGAATGTACAGGAATTGTTAAAAATTCATTCCCCTACGAATTGGAAAATTTTCGGAGAAAGATTTCAATCGGTTGCGAAGTTATCGCATTTCATCCGGTGGTACATTTTTTTAGCCACCCTGTAGTTTTGTGTAAGCTTTTCATACATTGAGTAGGCTAACAGTTCGTCCATGAAACTCTTAAATCTATAATTTTTTACAACTAACCCCGTCTCCCCTAGCCTACTATTACTATTATTATCACACGACACATGACTAAAATTGCTGTATCGCGTTCGACCTACTTATTCACACACTCTTAAACTCGTATTTTTACTGACTTCAAAAAGTGCAAACACTCAAACTCACTTATACATAGCCTGATAACCTATTCACCGAATGGATGGAACTGTTTGATACAAACAAAGTTTACGAATTGAGCAATGACCAATAACATGGCTGATAGATTGCATGCTTCATTTATTGTTTCAATTTTAAACACCGGAATTCAAGAATAATATGTAATAATTTCCAAGTTCAATTTGTTTTTAATGAATTTAGAGTTTGTCTGAATATCAAATTTGAAATATGTTGAACACGTTTTTCTGGCGAATGCTTTGTCCATTGTTATTTCATTCTGCAACAAACCAACAGAAACAATTTTGAAGAGGCGCTCTATATTAAGCATATAATGAATGCATGACTGAATGAATGACTGAATAAATGAATGAATGAACGAATGAATGAGTGAATGACTGAATAAATGAGTGAATGAATGGACGAATGAATGAATGAATGAATGAATGAGTGAATGAGTGAATGAATGAATTAATTAATTAATTGCTTTTAAGATTTAAATAAACCGCTTATACAGTACAGTGCTGTTGACGGCTCGTGAATAATTGCATGATAGTATCCAACGATTTGCAGATTTGTGTGATATAATAAACGTACTCTCTTGAAATGTGACATCTGTACACAGAAATGATTGCTTAACATTTTGGTATAACTTAATATTTGATATATTTGAAATTAGATCTTTGCCAGGTTAACAAAGTTTGGGAACATTTTTTATGCGCCACCCGGTATATAAACTTTCATTATACAAACGCACACGAATACATCATGCATAAATGAAAATAACCTCAATGCACAACATGTTTGCAAACAACGTCGACATAATAATTATGATTACCAGTATAATTGACATAGTACGTTGTTTATCTCCCTCGACCCATGCAAGCATGGATACCTACTGGACCGAATGTACCTAAATGAAAATGAGAGATGCATAGTGATACACAATGAACAATCTCGCACCAAAATAATAATACTAATAATCATCATCATCATCTTCATCATCATCATCATCGTCATCATCATCATCAACGTCATCGTCCTCGTCCTCGTCCTCGTCGTCGTCGTCGTCATCATCATCATCATCATCATCATCATCATCATCATCATCATCACCATCATCATCATCGTCATCGTCATCGTCATCGTCGTCATCATCATCATCATCATCATCATCATCATCATCACCATCATCATCATCATCATCATCGTCATCGTCATCATCATCATCATCATCATCATCATCGTCATCATCATCATCATCATCATCATCATCATCATCATCATCATCATCATCATCATCATCATCATCATCATCATCATCTTAACCATCGTCTTCATTATCTTAATTATCGTCTGTTTACAGTCACCTTCTTTTTCATCCTCATCTTCGTTATCTCTAATGCAAACTCTGCAAGCTTAATCAGCGCAATCATCACCAGAATAATAATTATAAAAGCCATGTTAGCAAAATAATGGAATCACTCACAATTATTTTTGCATGCGATATGAATATCATAATTATATGTTTCAAAAGGCATCCCGTTGCATATCGCTAGACACTTAGTGTAATCATCATAACATTGATCAGTGGACACATCGCGCACTACAATGAAACACAACACCGAGTGCCATATATAAGCGGTTGAAATCGACATTCAGAACACAACACGCGTTGAAACAAACATTCCGAACAACAAGTAACATATTCAAAAATTCGATAATCGATCTTCAAGTCCAGAGCCTAAGCTAACCGTCTTCACATTGTTCAGCGACCTTGTATCCTGTCCGACCACGAACATAAATCTGCACCTCATCCTCAATGTCTCAGTCGCTCGTGCGTAGCATAGTGGGAAAGGAGTGTTCTGAGTTGAGCTTGCGTTGGTGTATGGGGTGGACATCCACTAGAGCACGTTTCAGGCTCTTCTTTGCTCTCCGCTTATGAACAATAAAGTCATAAACATTGAAAGGAGTCATTTTGCAGGGTCACAAACCCCTCCTCAGGGGGGAATTAATCCTAGCCAGAAGGAAAAGAAGAAGAAGAAACTAACAGGATAACAAATTCAACGTTTAATTTTATAGAAACAGGTTTCATCTTTACGATGGCCATAAAAGTCAAGTGTTTAGGACTATAACAATTAATTTTATAAGTAAGCTGTCATATGCGCATAGGAAAACCCTAGTGGCATGCCGTATTTAAGGGGGGGGAGGGGGGGTATTAGGCAGGTTTAACCCGCCCTAAATGTATAATTTTGTAATTTTTTAAGATAATAATTCTGTGCGGGGTTATACTTTGTGTATTTGGATACTATTGCTTTGTTTCAAACTACGCATACAAGTTAGTGTTTTGGGGAGGAAATATGCCCCTTCCTTTTGCGAATTTGGTTTTAGTTTCCACACTACAAGGGTGGCATTTTAGACTGGCATTTTTAGCGAAAATGCTCAACATTGCAGTGCTGATAGTCGTGGTTTATGACGTCAAAATTGTCCCATCCGATTGTTTAAACTTGTTAAATTTCCAATCTGTTATGGTAACAAGTCATTATAGGCTGTCATCTAAAAAAATCATGATAATTTCATTGCCGAAAGACATGCTTTGAGACGTCAGTAGATGTCTCCTCTCCATTGTTTGGTTTTTTATTTTCACATTGCAATGATAGCGTTATCGGCTCTCATCATTTCAGTGCTGAAAGGCGTGGTTTATGACTTCAAATGATTCTCCTCCCATTGTTAAAAATTGTTAAATATCCACACTGAAATGGTAAAATTTTAAGCTGTCATCTCAACAAATCTCTTACAATTTAATAGCTGAAATAAATGATTTTGGAGTTTAAAAAATTCCCCCGACGTTGTTGAAATTGTTGAATTTCCCCCATTGCAGGGCTGCATTTTGCTCTGTCGTCGTAACAAGATTGCTCATTATGGGCGAACAGTGGATAACACCCTAGAAATGTATTTTCATATTTCTTAAATACTAGATCTATATTTATATAGAACAGCACATGTGCGCAAAGGAAATGCTCGCGTTCCCAACACTGTAACAACAGTAGGCTACTTTTCTGCTCTTTGAATGAAAATTGACAAAGAGATGGCGGTTTTGTCCTCAAATAATTATGATTGTCTTACCATGGACAACCAGAAGAAGGCAGAACACGAGCAACAGGAATGTCTTCATCTGAAATAATTATTATAACAGTGCAAAAACATCGGTTGTTGCTATCAGTGCAAAATAGTTCATCTAATGTAACCATCGCCATAACCAGAACCATAAATGTTATTAGGACGTAGAGAAACAAGCAGCCTGTTGTAGTAGAAAACAGAACAAGGGGTCAAAGAATTACGGCCCTAAGGAATTAAATTTTTTTGCAGAGTTGGTAATAACACAAGTTGCAATAAAGCACATTATTCTAGTTAACTAAGTTTAATAAATGTTAATACACTATGCAATCTAAGTAATAGGATAAGACTGGAGTTTAATATTAAAGAGTGAGGGAGCAGTTCAATTACGTAAGGGGAGGGGTATATTTTTACAAGTGTGGGGGTCCAACGCATTTGAATGAACATCCTCGCATCAGAGCGTAGCCTATACAGCCTTTTTCTAGTGGCGGAGCCTTTCTCCAACTACGCATTTGCTCGAGGAATGTACGCTACTTGAACTTCTTGTGCAGTCTATCACATTACAGATACATGCCTTAAAACTTTAAAAGTGTAGGCCCAGTGCACAAAACACTGTCATAGAACAACTGCATTTCTGTTCAATTTCGCCAACAGAACAGTAGTGGTCATATTATTTTGGACACGGCTAAAAAACAGTTATTTTTACATTTCGCACTTATTTTATGCAATCAAAGGACTTAGAACATCATGTGGCATGGCATGGCATGGCATGGCAAGGTATGGCATGGCAAGGCATGGCATGGCAAAGCATGGCATGGCAAAGCATGGTATGGTATGGCATTGCATGGCATGGCAAGGCATGGCATGGCATGGCATGGCAAGGCATGGCATGGCATGGCATGGCAAGGCATGGCATGGCGTGGCACGGTCTGGCATGGCAAGGCATGGTATGGCATAGCATGGAAAGGCATGGCATGGCAAGCATGGCAGGGCATGGCATGGCAGGGCAGGGCAATGCCGGGCCATGCATACCATGTTATGGCATGGCGTGGCTTGCATGGCGATGCATGGCATGGCAAGGCATGGCATGGCATGATTGCATTACTATCTACTCAATTGCTATTGAATCGATTGCTAGAAATGAATCAAATTTTTTAGTCATTGAGACATATTTAACCCTCGGGCTACCAAGGGGGGGGGTGGTATCCACCCCCCCTAGGTTTTTCCCAAATAAAACTTTTTTCGTTAGGAATAAAATTTTGACGTTTTAGGTGGCTGTAGAGGATTCATTTGCACACATTTTGAGCTAAAATGTGTGATGATATACCATACCATTCAAAAGTTACACCCGATATACCCGAGGCACCAGGGGGGGTGGATACCACCCCCCCTTAGATTATCGGCTGTATCTTATCCGTCCTTTGACATGAAGAGACACCAATTACACCATTCTGTAGAGGGAATGTGGGGCTACATTGTGGTGGTCACGGAGTTGTCATTTGACAACCGGAAGTGCTCAAAATAAATTAAAATATATAAAAAGGTGTTTTATTTTCATAAAATTTTCATGTTGTTCCTATTAAACATTATTCATAATTTATTTTTTAAGAGAAATAAATTATGTCATTCTATAGAGGGCAATTAGGGCTATTTAGTGATACCAAATAATTTGACATTTGATGACCGGAAGTGCTTAAAATAAATTTAAATGTGTGAAAATGTTGGGTTTTTTTAACAACGTAAACCGATAAGTCTGCGTAAACGTTTTTCAGCATGTTTTACGTGTTTTTTCTCTTTTTATTGTAACTAAAACTAACTTATTACTAGTTTTTATAGTTGAATATTGGACTTTATTATATGTAACCTATTTTAAATTAAATAAATTATGTTAAAAACACACAGAATCTAATATTTTGCTTATGCGAAAGTATACATTTTGTGGAATCGACGGGTGCCTACGGTAAAAAATTCATAACTTTGGGGTGCTTTCATATATTTTAAACCTAAATATACCATTTTGTGCAGAAATGAATGCTGAATCCATAGGTGTATTACAAGTTATGATATCTCAAACCAAACCCAAAATCCAGGGGGGGGGTGGTAACCACCCCCCCTTGGTAGTCAGTGTTACAAAAAAAGCTTGGTAGCCTGAGGGTTAAAAAATAATGACATCTTTAATCTACTGTACGTCTCAAATCCAGCCTTTTCTCTCTGGGTCGCTGATACTGGGATCGATTCTGACAGACTTCTGCTGACAAAAGCGCTTAGTAATTATTGGTCAAATAAAGTCTCGCATATTTTGACTCGGTGAAGCATGGGAAACTTTGGAGAGTGCTAAAAGAAATGGGAGTGGACAGCCAAGTTGTGAAGGTGTTCAAAAGCCTGTACGACAACCAGCAGGCAGCGGTCCGCATAGACAAGGAAACCACAGAATGGTTTAGGATTGGGAAGGGGGTGAGGCAGGGCTGCCTGATATCACCATTGTCATTCAACGGGTACTCAGAGAAGGTGATGAGAGAGTCTGCGGATTTGCTTAGCTGGATCGGAGTAACGGTAAGCGGACGGACAATAAACAACTTGAGATACGCGGACGATATCGTACTCGTCGCTACATCAAAGGAAGCGCTCCAGCAACTAATGGACAGAGTGAATGAAACATCTAAGAAATATGGGCTGGAAATGAATATCAAGAAAACAAAAGTCATGGTAGTAAGCAGAAATCGAGAGAAGACAGTGATCACATGTAATGGAGGAACCTTGGAGCAGGTGGAGTCGTTCCGATACCTAGGAGCCATAGTGGAGGAGAGTGGAGATGGAGGCAGGGAAATAAGAGCAAGACTGGGGATAGCGCGAACAGCCATGGGGTCTTTGACTGCGCTGTGGAAGGATAGAGCAATTGGAAGAGGGTTGAAGCTAAGGCTTAATAATTTATGGGGTCATTGGTGTGGCCAGTGGCGCTGTATAGCTGTGAAACTTGGACGCAAAGGGTGGAAGACAAAAGGAGAATATCAGCATTTGAGATGACAACATATAGAAAGATGCTGAGAGTCAGCTGGAGAGAATTTAGAACAAATGAATCTATACTGGAAGAGATACAACCGGAACGGCGCCTGCTGGAGGTGGTGAGAACAAGGAAGCTGAACTACTTCGGACATATGATCCGAGCAGACAAGCTGCCGGTGTCGCGAAAAGGATTATCCTCCCAGAAAGCTATCCGGGGGGATGAATTAGTCTATCCCCCCGGATGGAATTAACCGGTCTAGACTATCCGGGGGGATAAACCATTCTATCCCATTTTTTGAAAAATGCGTATAATTGAAATATTTATTCTCTAATCAAAATTTAAAGTGACTCTAATTGTTTTAAGTGTCCTAAGCAATGTTCAGAGAAAGGCAACTCGAAATTATTTAGTGACTCTAAGTGTTTTTAAGTGTTTCAAAAGTTTTAAGTGCTCTAAAACCACAGCAAAAAATATTAAAATAAAAAAATAAACATACCCGTTAGTGTCATTGGTCAAAACAAAGCAGATGAAAATTAATTTGCAAAAAATAAATTCACGCGGAAGTGGCTTTTTGACTTTTCCTCTTTGGGGGGGGATACGATTAATACGGGGGATACTCTATTTCGTGACACCGGCATTCATATGTCAGGGCTATGTGGATGGAAAAAGGGCCCGAGGAAGGCCGAGAAGAAGATGGATGGATGACGTGGAGGAGTGGACGGGGATGGCGATGGTGGACTGCGTGAGGACCGCGAGGAACAGAGAGCAATGGAGGAGGATGACGTCGTCGACTCTGATCCCCGATCCGCAGCAATGAGGATGGGCACGACGACGACGACGATATATACAATACAATACAAAACTGACGCCAAGACGATAAAAGATCAAGCAATCAGGCATCTTCTGTTCCAAATTAAAGGGAACAATTTCAACATTTTCAGCAGGAAGAAGAAGCACTGAAAAATTCTAGGCCTACTATTATTTCGGCAAACACTTTCTCATCGATGTAGTCGAACGATAATAATAATAATTACCGTGAAAAAATGATTCAGTCGTTCGGATCTTCTGGTGTAGTCAACGACAATTCTTCACCAATATTCGAACACAGAAGGGAGGGCGGTATATATGGCGAGGTTTTGAGTGACGTACATTTAGGCTTGTACCAGCTGTTGCTCAGGCGATTGGTGACTTTTGAGGCGAGGCATTGTGTTTAAATAAATCATAAAATAATTATGACTTTTAATATAATATATTAAAAGTCATAATTATTTCATTATTGCTAATCAATCATTGCTGCATACAGGCAAATTTGATTTGCACAAAAGAGACACACACGTTTAAACACCCTCGCTCACTTCCGCGTTAAAATCGATCGCACGCCTTCAGTGAATTATTGTTCTCAGAGATAGGGGTGGGGGGTCATCCACTTTATATCCGTCTTCAACACTAGATGCTCAGAACTTTATTAATGCTCATTCATCACGCATCACACGCTAGAGCCAAAACAAGAATTGTCAAGCATTCAGAAATTTTGTCGAGCTACATACAAAATCGATATGTCTTTTTTGATACATACAATTTAACTGAAATGAAATCAGAATTTGTATGAAGGAGAAGTTTACGATGACATAGCAGGAAATGAAGGAAAAGGAGAACGTGAAAGGGATGGGAGGAGGAGGAGGAGGAGGAGAAAAAGAAGAGGAGGAAGATGAAGAAGACGAGAAAGAATTCTGTTTGAAAATCAATATTGAAGATGTGCGCCGCTCTGCGCTACGGTTTTATCAAATCGATATCAATGCTTGAAACGACCTGTTGGCTATTCATTCATTAATTTCAGACACTTAAATAGCGCATCTTCAAGAGTAGGTTGTCTATTCAGAAGCGCTCCCTGCCCAGCCACGACTAAAGAGAACAGTCTAAACAGTAGGCCTAGGTCAGAAAGTATACAGTCTCAATGGCTCTTGGTATTGGTCGTAGTTTCCCATTGTGTCTATTCCGTCAGAGTCTTCCGTCTTCTGTAGTGCTTAGTCCCCCTACTGACTGTTTTATTGTTCCAGTTCTGGATCCAATTGTAGCGTTTAGCGTTCCTGATAGTAACTGTTCTTATCCTGGATACGTGTGGGTTTCCCTTGAAGGCGTTCCCTATGCCTCAGTATACATGTAGGTTCTGATTCATAATCAGAATTCGATCCCTAAACCTTCACATGTAAACAAAGGCCACGCTCTTCTTTCCAGGTACCAGACGGCGAGTAAGCTAAGGGTCGGTTGTCCACGGTCGCTGAGTAAGCAACGGGCCCTACTAAATGCGAAGAACCAGGGTTCTTGTCATTCACTACAAAAGACTTTAGTCTTACATCTTCAAGAGCGACTACGGTTAGGGTTACATTATGGTGTTAACTCCAATGCATAAAGCAACTGAGTTAACACAATTGCACTCTAAGCGGACGATATTTGTGCAATTATAGGCAATGCATAGATTCTTGCCGACTGCGTCTGAGTCTGTGGCTGTTAGATGCTGATGCATTGGATTATGATCACTAGAAAGAAGAAATCGCGCGCGAGAGACAGTGAGTGATATAGATAGACACACAGAGAGAGACAGAGTTAGAGAAACACACAGAGATAGATAGAGGGACATATATATATACAGTGATACAATCAGAGGGAGACACTGTCAGAAGTGTCAGAGTGAGAGCGATACTAAATATGCCATAACAGAGACAGAGAGACAGAGACAGGGACAGAGGAGAGGCAATTGCAAAATGCGAAATAGTTACGTTCTCTACTGAACCGATTTACCTCGTTCTACTTGTCCGCTTCTCGTTCGCAGCACCGCAAACATCAATCCTCCTGGGTGTTAAACTAGCAAATCTTGGACAAGAATTGGATAGGTTGTCCTGAAGGCATTATTGTTTTTGAAACCGAGGACCTATGCGTCGACCTAGATTTGCAATGATCGCTAAACTCGATGCCCTCATGATCCGTCGACTTCCATAGGCTAACTTTCTATTGGTAATAGGTTTAATGGCTGTACCTGGTTTGTTGGCATCATTAGTGATGCAACGGCCGCAAACTCTTGCATGCAAACCCAGAAAAATAAATTTTACTGAAACCAACCCATGAAACACAAAATGGCTAGCGATCATAATCAATAAGGAACAACTGGTAAGACCCCAGAGCAGTCAAACTGTTCACTACATAGCACAGGGAGACAGAGCAGGGGCGTTTTCCCCGAGGGGTGTTTTGCACCACCACCAACTTTGCTCTTGTGAGCAGACTTGCAGACAGAGGTAGGCTACATGTATAGTCACAACCACTATCTGGTGCAAGATTACGGCCATGACTTATAGGCTACATGCAGAAACTCGCTCAGTTCCCTTAAACAGAAGCAGCCTTTCCTTGCTCAGTCCTTGCACGAACAACGCTCTTCTCGAATAATTAATTTATCGATTTTTTCCAACAGACTGCATCGATTTAATTTTGAATATTTCTCTGGCCGAGGCTACAAATAGGCTATTACAGCCCACCATCCCTGTTAAAACCATTCTCTGCGGATACCATTCGGAATTTCGCATCATAACAAATGAATCGTGTAATAATGATACTATATAATCAAAAACATTTTAATGAAAGTTAGAAGTCTTATGCTAGGTGCTTTATCTCAGAGCAATGCCAGCTGGGGGAAATGAGTGTAGGACATTAGCCC
>OX243825.1:29500566-29523066 GCA_945859605.1 Lumbricus rubellus
TAGGAACATGTCACATGTAGGGGATTTTACGGGTACAACCAGTGGCGCCGCCAGGACTTCAGGTTTGTGGGCTGAAACGGTGAACCCCAAGCCCTTCCTCCTAGAAAGTAGCAAGTAGACTATTTTCCTTAAGGGCGGTAATTTTGCATGCGCTGGAGACCCGAAGCTGCGAGTGCCGAATGCACGAAGCTCATACCGACTAGGGGGTCTGGGGGAGCGTTGTAAGCTCCCCCAGCGGGGTTTGGGGCGGAGCCCCAGAAACCAGCGCGTTTTTCGCTGTTGACATCGACAGGAGCACGTTTCAGGCTCTAAAGTCATGAACAAATTTTGAATTTCCACAATGCAATAATAGCATTTTGGGCTGTCATTTTTACTAAACATCTCATCATTTCAACGCTGAAAGTTGTGGATTATGACTTTAAAAGTGTCCACTTATAGGCCATTGTTTCAATTTTTTGGATATCAGGACTTTAATGGCAACATTTTAAGTTGTCATCTCAACAAATTTCTCATAGCCTAATTATTTCATTGCTGAAAGAAATGGTTTATGAGCTCAATAATGTTCCTCCATGTTGTATAAATAAGCGAACTCCACACTGCAAGGGTATACCATTTTTGCTGTCGTCCTAGCAAAATTGTTCATGATGGATAAACAGTAGATAACACTCTAGAAATTTATAATGACATTTTTGAGATATTTTTGAAATATTGGGGAGCAGCATCTCCGTCCACAATCACAAACTCGGGTTCTCGTGGACCGTCCTCTGACCCCCAAGTCTCCGCCCATTACTGCTGGTGCTAAATGAACACCTCATTTCCCAATGTATAGTTGTTTAGGACTACCGGCGTAGCCCCTCAAGAGGCCGGCGGGCCGGACATGGTGCACATAACCTCATCACGGTCTGCGGCGCATTCTATTAGCATAAGCATCGACGCGCTATTGTAGCGAAATTCAAAATTGCTGTGAATGCTGTCCTTGTGAATCTCAATCCCTTCCTCCGCCAACCCGGACTCAACACCCTTCTCCCGCCAGTCTGGACTCACACC
This sequence comes from Lumbricus rubellus, assembly GCA_945859605.1. Taxonomy (NCBI): domain Eukaryota; kingdom Metazoa; phylum Annelida; class Clitellata; order Crassiclitellata; family Lumbricidae; genus Lumbricus; species Lumbricus rubellus. The sequence goes on from OX243825.1 coordinate 29,501,614, forward strand.
GGGCCAAACCTCAGCCCCCTTTCTCCGCCAGCCCGGACTCACACCGGGCCGAACCTCAGGCCCCCTTCCTCCGACAGCCCGGACTCACACCGGGTCGAATTTCAGCCCCTTCCTCCACCAGCCCGGACTCACACCGGTCCGGACCTCAGTCCCCTTGCTTCCCGCGCAGACCTCAGTCCCCTTCCCCCCCCCCCATCGCCTCGGACCTCCAGCCCCCTTCCCCCGCTAGCCCGGGCTCAGACTGGTCCGGATCTCAGCCCCTTCTCCCGCCAGTTCAAACCCTCCAGTCCTCTTCCCTCTTCCAGACCCGTCCGGACCTCAGACCGGTCGGTACCTCAACCCTCTGCCCCGCTATCACGGATCTCTGCTCTTTCCCCCGCCAGACCGGTTCGGACCTCAGACCAGCCCGGACCTCAGCCCTCTGTTCCTTGCAGCTCCATTTGGGTATAAATAAGAGGACTGTGTGCATGCTAAATTGCTAATATTGAGTCGCAGAGAGAGTCGATGTCCGGGAGTCGAGCTCAATCGCAATTGATGTCTCACATGAGTGTCGATGTATGACCGTCCGCCGTAGTTAAGGTCCGAAAAAAAGATAATAAAAATAACTTTTTAGCCGTCACATGGACATTCATTTCTTTTTGCTTTGGGATGAGGCTGTCACATTTAGGGGCTTAGCCCCCTAACCCAGGGGCTTCTATCCCCCCCTAAGCAGCCGGGCGCAATACTATTCTCCCCCCCCCCCTTATTGGGCCGACCTACTCTCCCGGCAATAATTGTGTAATCTTGTCCCCTAACTATAGGGAATGCAAGGTTGTTTTCGTATAGATCTTGTAGGGAATGAAGATTTCTGGGGGGTGAGAGACAAACAAGCATCCAGCAGACAATCACCGAAACACGTAGCGCCAAGACGGGGAGGGGTTTTGGGTGTGATATGCGTCCCTCCCCCATCAGAAATTTTTGCAATTTCCGCATTGCAATTTCTGCAATACAACAAAATACAATGTGGGCCTGCATAATAATGATGTTGTTTTTCTAAGTGTTCAAGGGACAAAATATTTTGAAATTTGACAGTCTGAAATTTGAAAGATAACGCTCGAGAGAAGCCATTTAGTTCAATGTTTAATCAATGTGTTACCTAGTCACACTGCTTTGGGGAATTTAGGTTTTGGGGAGGGGTAAATGGCTGTTTTGGGCGAACGGAAACCGCTCAAACAGAAATTTTCTGACAACATTTTTTAGTCTTTCGCCTAATTTGCCTCCTTGAAACATACATTTACTTTCCCAAAATGCTGATGCATGACCTTACTTTTTGTAGGCCTACTTCGATGCTTTGCAGTCAAATTCTTCTACTGGCGGGATAACTGAACTTGTATAGGCCTAAACCTGTCAAATTTATATAGGGGGGGGGGGGGGAAGGTCAATGTTGCATTATATACTTTTATGGAGGGGGAAATTATTCTATACACATGTTCACACCACCTATCGATTTTTCTGGAAAATTTTCATTCCCTCTTAGAGATGTCTAGATTAAACACTGCATTTAGTTGTACAAATATAGTATTTGTACAAGTATTAACATTAAATCAAATCATTATAATATGATTGCATCATTTATTAAAATAGTAGGCCATAAATAATATTATTATAATAGGCAATAATAAATTTTATCGTGGCGTATTAAAACAGCTCATGTGATGAACTAATGTAAATAGTGATACAATTATAACTAATAACTAATACAATGTTGAAAAATGTTTATGGGGGGGGGGGGAAGTAATTCCTGAGGGAACCTTCTTCCTAGAGATGAGTAGATTAAACACTGCCTCCATGGCTGGCCTTCCCCCCTATCGACGTGAGTTTTGGCTTTCTTCTGTTTCCCCCCCTGTTTTTCACTGGGCGCAAGTTGCGCCCGCCTATACATGGGATAGAAGCCCCTGCCCTAACCCCTCCCCTGGTGCCGCCAACGGCATAAGCATCTGCATTATGATAATATAGTTGATTTCGTTGCCGTTGGTCATTGTCTAGTTTCCTTATTACGAAGTAAGCCGTTTTAGACATTTTCAGCTTTTTGTTTTAGGGGGGGCTGAGCCACGTTTAGGGGGGGGGGCTTAGCCCCCCTTAGCCCCCCCCTCCCTAGCGCCGCCACTGTCACCACCACCATCTCAACCTTATCCTTATTATCGTCTTTTTCATTCTCATCTTTTTTATCATCGGAATCATTAATAGAATGACAAAAGCCATTTTGAGGCAAATGTAAATACTCACAATTAGATCTACAATTCTCTCGAGTGACAGGACTTTTCACAGTGCTGCAACCGTCGGTGCATCCTTTGTATGCCTCATAGCATAGTGGCGCCTTTTCTGCACCATTCGAAGTCCACCAACTGCGTACTACAACGAGACACGATGAAGATTATAATAATTATAGAACGGTTGAAATCGTCATTCAGTACACGACTTGAGTTTAAGTACTCACTCCAAGCAACAAATTCGTTTGCTTCATCCATCAAGTAAAGTATTCCCACAATCATTGGATAATAATGATTGAATTTCAAGTCCTCTCCCAAATATAGGCCTACCATATTTTTCTTCTTCTCTGACCTCTACATCCACACCTCATCATCAGTGGCTCAGCCGCGCCTGCGTAGTGGGACAGGTAGACTGAGGTAGTGTTCTAAGATGAGCTTGCTCGTTCTACCATGAGACAAAGTCGTGCTTCTGCTGTGGCTGGTCCCTCGATCGCTGTGCATCGAAAAACCTTCCGCGCGAGACTCGCCTGCTCTCAATATAATAGCATTTATGACTCTCTGACAGTTTTGTAAACAGTTGAAACTGCTCTCTTTATTCGTGACTAGTTGAATTGAGGAATTCCTATGAAAAAATTATAAATGCAACAATGGGTTATTGCAATGTAATGTAAATTTTCGAGAATTTCTCAGCGCCTACAAAAGCCACGTCAGGGAAACCAGCTTATTCACCGACGCTAAGTTGGATCTAAGCAACATTTCTTAAGAATTGTGTTGGGAACATATTTATTTAAAACAGCGCTTGATGGACATGCTCGCGTTGGACATACTCTCGTACCCAACACAATTCTTAAGTAGGCCTGATGTTCTTGAAATGAAAATTATTCACAGTGAATATGACGATTTTGTGCTCATTGTGTTTCGATGTTGATTGTCTTACCATTGACAACCAGAAGAAGGCAGAAGACGAGCAACAGGAATGTCTTCATCTGAAACCATACATGTAAACAGCGCAAGAACATCGGTTGTTACTATCATTGCATAAAAAGTGTTATGTGTAAGTTTAGGCCTACTTATAATAATTTGTATGCGGACTTGTTTCAGTGCCCCTTTAAGCTCGCTACTCAGAGGCGCTCCAGACTGCAGAGCGGACACTGCATCGGAGTTTCACGCCGAAGCGCTGAGCAATTGCGAGTGAAGGACTTGCCCAAGGTCCCTGCGCGGCATCTTCTGCGTCGGAATCTTCCGACTTCAATGCAACGACGCCACCACTACACCACCGCGCCCCACAAACAATGTAATAACTACGAATCAAACAAGTTTTCGATTGCATTTGAAATTAATGCAAATTCTGAACTGCATTGCTTTAAACAATATTGATCCAATAATGGAATCGATTGCTGCAAAAAGAAATCAGCTGCTTTTGCTCATTGCGTCATTTTAAAAACTATCGTCGAACCTACTCGTCTCAGCTCCAGTCTTTTCTCTCATGATCGCTCATTATACATGAATCGATTCTGACATGCTTCTGCTGAGAAAAGCGCTCAGTAAGTGGTCAATTAAAGTGTCATACCATACATGCCATAGGCTACGATGCAATACAACAACGATATCCAGCTGATAAAAAACAATCAGTTCTGGCTAAGATCAAGCAATCAGGCATCTTCATTTTCCTCCCGTCTCAAATTAAAGGGCACATTTTCAGCAGGCTGAAAAATTACTCAAACAATTCTAACAAAATATTATAACGGTAAAAACTTTACCGTGAAAAATTATTCAGTCAAACTTCTTCAAGTCAACGATTCTTCACCATTATATTCCAGCATACCAGGTGTAAAAGTTTCAAATTACCCCCTCCTAAACATTATCCCCGGTAACTTGAAACCGGTGTCAGATTACCCTCTGAAAACTAGATTTGCATCAATCATCGCATTTATTGCACTAAAAAATCAGAAAATCATCCCGCTTCTTATTTTGGTGTGAAGATTTTCATCCGTCATCCCACTTCGTGGTGTGTTATCAATATTTTAATCCAAAAAAATAATAGCCTCGAAGCCATTTCTCGATGTAACTTCAGCGGCGATTTAGTAGGCTATTTTAGTTACAGATGTACCGGTGTAAAGGTTTCAAATTACCCCCTCCTAAACATTACCCTCAAATCCAGCCTTTTAATGTTTAGCCTCGGGGTCGCCGATACTGAGATCGATTCTGACAGACTTCGGCTGAGGAAACGCTTAGTAATTGGTCAAATAAAATGTCGTATATGGTCTATAATTATACAGGGGATACAATACAAAACCGACGCCAAGTCTATGAAAGATCAAGCAATCAGGCATCTTCTGTCTCAAATTAATAGGAACATTTTCAACATTTTCAGCAGGAAGAACAAGCCCTGAAAGCATTCTACCACAAGGCTATTGCGGCAACCACTTTCACATCGATGTAGTTACGAACTTACCGTGAAAAAATGATTCGGTCGTTCGGATCTTCTGGTGTAGTCAGCAACAATTCTTCACCAACACTCCAACACAAAAGGCAAGCGGTATATATGTATAATATTTATGGCGAAGTTTTGAGTGACGTACATGTAGTTCTAGCTGTTGCTAGGCGATTGGTGACTTTTGAGGCGACGCATTGTGTTTAAATCATAAAATATGACTTAATAGGCCTATATTGCTATAACCAATCATCGCTGCATACAGACAATTTTGATATTCACAAAAGAGACGCACATGTATGTTTAAACACCCTCGCTCACTTCCTCGTTAAAATCCATCGCACGCCTTCAGTGAATTATTGTTCTCAGAGGTAAAGGTGGGGGTGACCCACTGCATTTCCGTCTTCAACACCAGATGATTAGAATTTTATTAATATCTCTGCCCGATGCCCATTCATCACACGCATCGCTCGCTAGATCCAAACAAAAGGATTGTCAAGCATTCAGAAATTTTGTCGAGCTGCATAGAAAATTGATATGTCTCGTTTTTGATAGGCTACATACAATTTAACTGAAATGAAATCAGAATTTGTAAGAAGGAGAATTTTAAGACGACAAAGCAGGAAACTAATTAAAAGGAGAACGTGAAAGGGAGGAGAGGAGGAGGAGGACGAAGAAGAGGAGAAAAAGAAGGGGAGGAAGATGAAGAAGACGGGAGAGAATTCTGTTTGAAAATCAATATTGAAGTCAGAAAGAACAAATCAATTTCAGCCCTCATCCGACTCACTGCATTAATCGCAAGCACACATTCATGAGACACAATGACTACCATAACTGTATCACTGAGCGATCAACCTATTCGCCCACTCACTCGCCCTCCTAAACCCATCTATTCGCTAACTCAAAAATAAAGGTAAAACCCACACACTCACTTACAATGTCATGTATAATAGGCTTACATACTAACCGTCTGGATAGAAACGCTGGTATTATACTTTAATGTGCTGTATAATAATTGTACATGTAGGCTATCTGACCATTAATAATGCACTTAATAATAACGACAATTTATATGGCACCATAATATTTCGATCATACCGCTACAAGGGCCTTTCAGATGCGCTCCCAGAGCGTGCAACCCCTAGAGAAAAGACAGGTTTTGAGACGAGAGAAAGATTAAGAAACACTAACAGAGAAACAGCGAACTGATGGGGGAAGATCCTCCGTAGCGGTCCTGACGCGGGGAACATGGATGCCAAACCTATTAGAGGACCTAAGAAGATGCAGCGAAGTAGAAGAGAGGGACGAAGTAAAAGCTTACTGTAAGATCACACAGATATATCGAGGCAACACAAGATTGAGATTTGCTGGCCAAAATAATAACTTCGAATTGAATGCGGACTGAGAGTAGAGTTCATTGAAGTTGTTCAGCTATGCATGTAGAATTGTGAGAGAATCGGGCAATGAGTAAGCTTATATAGCAGTAGGCTAGCTAGTTTGATTAAGACACAATTTTACGAATTAAGCAGTGACAAAATAACATAAGCTTAGATGATATTTTGAATGCTTCATTTTTTTGTTTTAGTTTTAAACACCGGAATTCAAGATTCAAGAATAATGCGTAACTTATAACACTAATTTCAATTCAATCATGAAAATGATTTTAAATTTTTCCTGAATGTCAAATTTGAAATAATGTTGAATCCCATGTCGTGTTTCTGCCGAATGCATCGTCCATGGTTTTCCATCCTGAAATAAACCAAAGGAAACATTTTAGCCTAATTATTATGAAAGTTGATAGTTTTAATACAATTTTCATTTAGAATTTACTGCTTTTAGTAGGCATTGCATCGTCAAGAAAGGCGAACTATAAAGTATCAGCTGCGTTCTAGAGGAACGAGTTGCAACTTGAGGAGACCTACAAGAAGCGTGTTGCAGTAATCCACACGACAGCAGACGAATGCATGCACAATCGGGGCAACCGATGCATACATACATACATACATACATACATACATACATACATACATACATACATACATACATACATACATACATACATACATACATACATACATACATACATACATACATACATACATACATACATACATACATACATACATACATACATACATACATACATACATACATACATACATACATACATACATACATACATACATACATACATAGAGGAGATTGGGGCAAGAGCGGCCCCTTAAGGATTTCGTCTAAATATCTTTGAGCAGATGACAATAATGAAACAATCGACTATACCTTGTTATAGTCCAACCATTTGGCTCTGCAGGGCACACGAACTATTTCAGAAAAATTCATCTGATTTTTTGGTTTTAAACATTTTTTGCATGCTCTTGAAAAGCCACTCTTGCCCCACCGGTGGGGCAAGAGTGGCATGCAGTGGCATCCTTGTATTTACACTACATATTTTGGATTGCTATTTTGAAGATATATAATAGCTTCCCTGGGACTAATTTGGCATTAATGATAATAATTATAAACAATAATGATGCTAGTACTAATATCATGGGCGTCCGCAGGAATTTTTCTAGGGGGCGCAAACTTTTAAATAATTGTCACATGGTCTAAATTTAATGGGTGACAGTTTGAATTTCCATATTAACCCATTTACCGCCGCTATGAGAAATAGCCATCGTATCAGGCTGCAGCTGACAGTATATCATCAAAATGATGCCAATAGACTTCTGAGAGTGCAATTTCATTTAAATTATTTGTTGTGACCTAGTTTCAGGACGTTGCGTTTTCGCAACAACGGCAGGAAAGGTGAACTTTATCTATGCATGTGAAGGTGAATGTGACTATGTATGTATGTGTGTTTTCCAGTATGTACGCCCACAGTTTCGTCGCTATTGACCTGAAACCTTGCAACTGAGCAGAGGGCCGCCAGGGCCATCCAGTGGAGGGCCTGGGTTTTACCCCTCACTGTTGGGGGGGGGGGGCGGTGGGCGGCTGGAAAATAACACAAATATCGTTGTTTCCACATCTTCGACTTAGTTTCACATCTAATCTGAAGCTGACAGCTAGACCGAGTGTCCTCACGACGACCTATCGCCCACAAGGACACACCCCACCCACCAGGGATGGGGTGGATCGCTGGGTTTCTGGGTGAACCAAAACTTTCACCTCGAAATTTCATGGGTATCGCCGGTTACTTCAGAGGAGAGGATGGGGACTCCGTGGAGTGGGAGCGAGTTAGGTGGCGACTGGTGAGGTGGGTTGTGGTGGGGTGGTGGTGGGGTGGTGGTGGGGTGGGTGGGGGTGGTGGCGAGGTGGGGATGGCGGTTGGTGTTAGCAGTCACAAACCTAAATTTGCTGGATAACACTAGGGGCACCAGAGCGGTGGAAGCATGTTAGGGCGGGGCAGGCGTGGATGGGTAGGGGTGGGGCTGGATGGAATAGGTCTAGAATGGGGGGGGGGGGGTGGGGTGGAAAGAGCGTGAAACTGGATGGAGTTGAGAGGGAGGGGTAGTGGGTAGTGGCAAGGGCGGGAAAGCCGAAGCTTTCCGAGCTGCGTCAACGCCGGATAGCCCATAGAGGTAGGGGCTGTCTGGAAGCTGGTTGGGACACTCCACCCCATAGTTGGTACTGATGGGGGCTGGTGGGGCGGAAACACAAAATTTCCTGGGAAACGCTGAGTACCCCAGGTAGTTTTTGTAAGCAATCGTAAGTTCAAATAAGGTTATATGAGTTACTACATGTATTGTATACGTGCCATAATGCGTAAGTTTATAGCGTATTCCGCCGAAGTTGCGAAAACGCAACATAATTCGCATAGCGCATTCCGCCGATGTTGCGAAAACGCAACCTTAAAATTTCGCAGATTGCGGTTTCAGTATACAATGAGATATAAATTTAATAAACAAAAGACGTTAATTATTCACATTAGTACTCCAATCGGACTGCTTCACTTCTCGGAAATATTGACGTGTTATGAGAAAAAATAATTATTGAACAAAACCCCTAAACAGACACCAAAAAGACCAAATTTTGACAAATTCAAAAAAATATAAGATGGCAACAAATAATATTATATTTGGTAACAGCATACTTAGTAAACACCCATTAAGTAAGAAAAAATGGATTTGGGTAGGTTTCTCTTGTTTTTAATTTTTCCACAATTTTTAAGCAGTGCGTTGCGTTTTCGCAACGCCGGCGGTAAATGGGTTAACACGAGAGAATCCTATAGCCTATACGTTATGTGCCCAAAGAAAGATAATTTATATAGGTTCAACTTGTAGAACAAATTGATAATCCCATTGAAAGTCGCGTTGTGACAATCACAACCAAAGAATCTAAATTTATGTGTAACTCTGCGAAAATCCAGGGGGGCGCACCTGCGCCCCCTTGCGCCCCGCTGCGGCCGCCCATGACTAATATTAGTGACAGTAATAATAATTATAGTAACAATTAATAATAACTTATGGTAAAGTTGAGGCCACTCTTGCCCCGGTACCATAGCAATTAATTTTTTTCGAATTACTAGTAACATCTTTCGAATTCATTCAATTCAATACGCGCAATCAATGCGTTTTTGATGTCTTTGCAACATAAAATTATCAAAAAATTTTAGCATCGAAAATTTTGCTTTAAAAAAAATTATTTCTGACTATTCCGATTTACATTGATTTTAGAAAAATCGAAAAATTATTATTTGCTCATAGAGTTTGCAAACAAATTTAACAAATCTTATGTCGTTCGATGCGGCCGAAAAATGTCTTTCAACGTGGCTTAGTTTAATCGCTACGCATACGTGTTGCTTTACGATATCCTTCCGTCTATTCTTGCCCCACAGGCCGCTCTTGCCCCACTCTCCTCTACATACATACATACATATATACATACATACATACATACATACATACATACATACATACATACATACATACATACATACATACATACATACATACATACATACATACATACATACATACATACATACATACATACATACATACATACATACATACATACATACATACATACATACATACATACATACATACATACATACATACATACATACATACATACATACATACATACATACATACATACATACATACATACATATTACATACATACATACATACATACATACATACATGCATACATACATACATACATACATACATACATACATACATACATACATACATACAGACGTTGATTCGCGTGGAACATGAGTGAGTAATTAATACTCCACAACATTTACGTGCTATTTTGTGATCATAATTTTATAGGCTCTTTTTATCGGGATTGCAAAGAACTTTTTCAAGAAAAAATATTGTGCTTCATATGCACGATGCACATATGGAATATTATATGCATATGCTACATAATAATTATAAATACGAAAATACATGTAAAAGTACAATATCATGCAGAGAATCATATCCTCCAGGCGTAGGCTATAAATGCACATAACTTCAATGCTTAACAACTTTGCAAACAAATTTATATCGAAATAATCATGATTATCGGTAAAATTGACATACATTGTTTATCTTCCTGCATGCTGGCAAGCATTGAAACCTGTTGCACTAAATGTACCTAAATGAAAAAGAGAGACGCATGACATTGATACTCAACAATCCCACATCGAAATTATAGTCATCGTCATCATCATCATCATCACCATAATCATCTTAACCATCGTCGACGTCATCATCGTCAACATCATCATCTTCATCGTCATCATCATCATCACCACAATCATCATCACCATAATCGTCATCACCATAATCATCATAATCATCGTCGTCGTCGTCATCACCATAATCATCATAATCATCGTCGTCGTTGTCATCATCGTCATCCTCATAGTCATTGCCACGATCATCGTCATCGTCATCATCATCATCATCATCTTCATCATCATCATCGTCGTCGTCGTCGTCATTATCATTATCGTCATCATCAACACCATCAGCATCAACAACAAGATCATCGTCATCATCATAATGGGTCGTCATCATCATCATCATCTTAACCATTGTCGTCATTCTCTTCACTGTTATCTCTTTCACTCTCATCATCTTTTTCGCTCTCATCTTCGTCATCTCTTTGCAGACTTTAATCAACATCGGAATCATCGAGAGAATAAAAAATTTGATGTGTGGCGAATGTAATCACTCACAATTAAATTTGCATGACTTATCAGTTCCGCAATTGTTGTAACATATGTAGTATTCAACAGTGCATTGATCAGTCTGTCGTTTGGCACGATGTGCGGACACATCGCGCACTACAATGAGACATACAGCAGAATCATATCATATTATGATACGATTGAAATCGTCATTCAGTAGCCTACAAGACACGCGTTGAATCAATCGCTCCAAGCAGCAAAATCGTTTACTTATTACATCAAGTAAAGTTAAAGAGAATTGGATAATAATTAATTTTCAAGTCCACTCCCAACTACAAGGTAGTCTGTTCACGTTGTTCCGCAACCTTACATCTACGCCTCATCATCTTTGTCTCAGTCGCTTTTGCTTAATGGGAAGTCTCTGACACAGTCCTCAGTAAGTTGAGCTTGCTCGTTCCTCCATGAGACAGAGCCTTGCTTCTTCTGTGGCTGGTCCTTCGCTATGTAAATTTGTAAAAGCTTCCCGCTTCAGAAACAGGTAGCCTCCGCCTGCACTCAATATATGATAGGCAAGTCTATGACTCATTCTGAAAGCAGTTGAAAATTTTCACGTTTGTCACCACTAGTTGAGCTGAAGAATTACTATTTAAATGCTACAATGAATTAATTAGATTCATATTTATATATAAAACAGCGTATTTACATGTATATCATTATAAAACAGGACATGCTCGAGTTCCCAACACAGTTATTACTGTTCTTTCTTCTTTGAATGAAAATTTTTGATAAAGATAATATTATGACGATTTTCTGCTCATTATGTTGCGATGTTGACTGTTTTACTATGGACAACCAGGAGCATGCAGACCACAAGCAACATGAATGTCTTCATCTGTAATATTGAAACAGTGCAAGAACATCCGTTGTTTGCAGCAAAATATCTAATGAACATTGATTTCAGACCACTTAAAGAGGCTCTAAAATGCAAATCTCACAAAAATGTTATGTGTAGCCTACATTCAAGCCAAACACGTTTTCTATTGCACTTGAATTTATTGCTTATTCCGAAGTGCATTTCTTTCGACAATAATATTATTATACTTCTTCTTCGCGTATGCTACTGCTCCAGGTCTTGTCGGAGCGTGGACCGGGATTCGGATGAATTCGGTCAGCTGGTGGCATCCTTGGTTTCCCCGAAGGTACTCACAGGGAGGGCGCGCCCGGAATCTGGATTGACCCAGGCTTCGTGAACGCGGATGCCATCCTCCCCATTATTATACTGAAGTGATAATTGAGTCGATCGCTGCAAAAGAAATAATCTGCAAATTGAGTCATTTTATAAAATATCATCTAACCTACTACTCGTCTCAAGACCAGAATTTTATCTCACAATTTTCTTGCTCATACTGGGAATTATTCTGCTAAGCTTCTGCTAGATTCTGCTAAGAAAAGCACTTTCTAAGCATGCAGAGCTTTTTTAACGTGCAGTTGTACCCGAAATGTGCAGCTTTAAATGGATTTAGGCAGTTGTAGAAGCACTTCTGTACACTTAAAAAGCTAGCAAAAAGGTCATTGTCCTCCGATTGGAAGTAATTTACCATGGACATTGGGAAAGGAAAGAAGGTGTTGTGCGGCTCAAAAATATCTTTAAGCAATAAGCTTATACACCGTTGTTCAAAAAAGGTAAGCCAAACTGTTTTTCAAATATCTCCGATGCCTGATAACATATCACGCTTAAAAGTTTCCACATATTTAAAGAATGGCACCATGAGCTAGAATCCAAAATTTCATGAGATAAGGTTGAACGGATTAAAAAGTTATGAATCTTTCAACTTCATATGCCAAAATTTCAGTTTACAGGCACTCAACCGTATCTTCCGACTTCCGAATATGGCGCACATGCAGCCTTTGTCGTGCGGCTAAGTTCAAAAGTCACATAATCACCAAACCTTGCGTTCCCGAGGTAGTGCACACGCAGCATTTTTCGTGCTGCTAAGACTAAAAAACCTCAGAATCATCAAAACTTCTCTCCCAGGCCAACTATCACGGAAACATGGTCATGGTATTTCTGTTCCCCAGGTGGTTAAATTCATAAAATAATATAGTCACCACCCCACCTTTATGCTAGATGTGCAGCTTCATTGGCTCCCAATTCGTCTCCGCTTTGAGTTCATGGTAGGCTATCTGTTCTGGCCCAATTTACCTTTCAGGGGTATGCTTTCTCGCGTTGTTTATCCAAGGACATCGCCCATTACCCTCTGCCGAAAAAAGAATTCTCTTAGTTCATTTTTCTCGTATGGTACCCATGGAGAATCGAGTTTTCTCTGTGGTTGGACCTAGTGGATAGTTATAACCTTCATACAGAGCTAAGCTTTCATCTGGGACTCTACCGGAGTTCTTTCTCAATAAGCTTAAAACTGTTCTTTTTGGCGCGCAGGATTTGAGAGCGCCTCTGAGTAGTTTCATTAAGAGTCGCTACATTCTGTGTATCGATGAAATAAGAAAGTGAAGCTCAGCCATTGCTGGTGCTCAATATGTCTGCCGTAGACGTGGTTGCCAATGCTGGATGGCCTGATCCATGATCACGTGGTCAAACAGCTGCCACTCTTCAATCAGATGATTGATGTCACGAATAATTATTGGAACGACAAACGCGCTTCTCCAATGCAATCCTGATGCGAGAGTCAACTACATGTAGATAGAAGAGGCGTCAACGTCTAGGATTGTGTGTCCGTGAACAAAGATGACATTTTGAACACCAGCTGCAGTGAACTTTACTTCATTTTGTCTGTTGTATGTGGAAAAGCTTTCTCTTCTGGTAGCCTACTGCATCTAAAAAATCATAAAAATGAGTTCATGGTATCTACTCGCCAAAATTTTCAAGCGGCGTCATGATTGGGTGGTAATAAAATTATTATGGACAGTTACTGTAGGCCTATACTGTAACAGCCATACAACTGTTGCTGTTTGTAAAAGTTGAGGCAAATGCTAAAAGCGCCGACCTAAGCATAGCTTCAATACTGATTTATTCAGATTCTTTCTCGTCTCCTTCTTCTCCTCCTACTCCTCTTCTTCCTACTTCTTCTACTCCTCCTACTCCTTGTTCTTCTCTTTATACTTCTCCTGTTTCTCCTCCTCTTCCTCCTTCATATTCGCCTTATTTTAAATATTTCCCTTCCATTTCGTTTTCTTTTACTTGCAATTTTTTTTCAATTCATCCATGCATGCATTCACATGTCCATACACGAATGCATGCATTTGTCTATCGACACATAGGCATACACATAACCATGCTACAGACATTACGCCGACAGTCTGACACCCTAATCACCATGATCGACGCACCACGCGTTTTGCTCCAGGCAACATGAATGATTGACCGAGTCTTGTTGCGACTCTTTCTACAGAGAACAGTGTGCTTTTGGTTAAATTTGCACGAACTGCAGCTATGCACGATTCTACACAACGAATCCAGAGGGCTACAACAGGTCCATCTTGGAATTCGACCGAGGCATTTTTCACCGGGTTGAAGCCACAAAAGATATAATATGTGGCTAATTCAATTCAATCAAAATCAATTTTCGCTTAATCAAAACACGAGCCTGGCAGAATTACAAACAATTAATTTTGCAAATGTCGTGTGTGCAATTTCATTTCAAATAAAATATTGACTTTGAATTTATATAGGCTGGATGATTTTGATGTGAGTTTATTGTAGGATTTGATGATTGCATGTATTGTATGCTCGATAATAAAATATTTAATGGCAAGTGAGGTCGACATTGTATTGTATAAAGGAAGATGGCAGACGTGCTAATAAAAGACAGAAAAGGCAACTCGTTGTATGCCGCGATATTTTATTGGTTTGGTATTAAAATTATACGTGCACAGTTATACGCATCAATACATACATACATACATATATACTTACATACATACATACATACATACATACAAGCATACATACAAGCATACATACATACATACATACATACATACATACATACATACATACATACATACATACATACATACATACATACATACATACATACATACATACATACATACATACATACATACATACATACATACATTCATACATACATACATACACACATACATACATACATACATTCATACACACATACATACATACATACATACATACATACATACATACATACATACATACATACATACATACATACATACATACATACATACATACATACATGCATACATACATACATACATACATACATACATACATACATACATACATACATACATACATACATACATACATACATACATACATACATACATACATACATACATACATACATACATACATACATACATACATACATGCATACATGCATACATGCATACATGCATACATACATACATGCATACATGCATACATAGTCATACATGCATACATACATACATAGTCATACATGCATACATACATACATAGTCATACATACATACATACATAGATATATAGGCTACAAGCATACATGCAAGACACATAAAATTTATATTCATTCATTCGTTCATTCATTCGATTGACTTATAATTATGGCACCTATTGATGGAAATCTTTCGCTGCGTCTGTTGAGTGAGAACGTATACATGTATGCTTAGAATGGATATCATATCATCAGCGAAGTCCCTGCAACTTCAGTAGCGAACAGGAGCAACCGTATGGAGACGATTTAGAAGAGGACGTTGGGAGAACCTTGATGGGAGAAGAGACCCAGAGGGACTTAGACAATTTGCGGCCTTAGAAAATTACTTTACATCTAAGAGAAAATTGGAACATAAGAGAATTTCTCGCCAGTCGCTTTTACATGTCTACATCTGTTTTTAATCATCGCTAAAAGAAAGGATGACAGGCGACGGACCTGACGGTGTCCAAATCAATAGCCAAATATGTCGACACTTTGCAATGAATCACTTTAGTGCATATAGGGCCTAATAATATTGAATGTTTGACGGAGCCGTGCGTTATCTGGTTTTAAATTCGCTTATTTCTAAGGGATGATTGATATAGCCTAATGCTTAAACAAAGGCGCGCCCAGGTCATGTATCAACACAGCATTGGCAAGCTCAAAGCACACTCGCATGCTAAACGAGTTTCCCATAAAATCAACATGTATAATAATTTGAATACGAAAAAATAATTTTAAAAATATGCAACAAGATGGGGAAAAAATTTTGTTCAAAATTCCCGAAATTGTGGCAAAGTTTTCGTATTTCATATTCACGAAGGTAGAAAAATAATCCGAGCTCACTCCACGTTTTCCGCTAAAACTTTAGGGTTTGTCATTATACCCCCACCTCACCTTCGACGGGTTAGGCCTAAGAATAAACTAACGACGGATGACTTCATAGTAGGCGGCAATTGCACAAGAATGTTTGGTAGTCAAGATTAGCACCAAAGGAAGATGAGTCATTGTAAATTCGATTTTATGGTTGGAAAATTCCGATGACGTAATGTTTCTATTTTCGATTTTGCCGGCTATGCATGATGCTGAGTCAGTTAAATGGGCTACGAATATTAAGACTTCAGAGTGTCGCTTTCCAATCGGTAACAATTTTTAGCTTTGCACATTATAATCGTGTAACCCAGTTGTCTCAAACTCAAGTCATCATACAAAATTCACGTGAAATATAAAATAAAAAGGAGGGTGATACAAGACAATGAGACAGGTAGAGAGTTAGACATAACTATATACAGTGGAGAAACAAATTACGCACTCTACATGTAGTTACCCGATCTACCCCGATCTGGTCTAGACAGTGTTGCGAATTGAACAAAGACAAATAGCATGGCAGATATTTCGAATGCTTCGTTTATTGTTTTCATTGTAAGCACAGAATTTCAACACTAATATGTAATTTATAAACTTAATTTCTATTTAATCATGAAATTATTTTAGAGTTTGTACGAAAATCAAATTTTGAATTATGTTGAACTCGTGTTTCTGGCGAATACATGATTCTTCCATTCTAAAAGAAAGCAACAGAAACATTTTCGTATCATTATTATATGAGTTGATCGATAGTTTTCATATAATTTTCATTTAGAATTTGCTGCTTTTCGTAGACATTGCATAGTCACGAAAGTCTTGAAAGGCATGCTATGGCGGAAGTAGGCTTTTTGGTCTGCCAAACTTGGCCTATGGATGTGGAAAGGCATCAACGCATAGGCGTAGGAGACGGGAGTCCAAGGGGCAATGCCCCCCCCCCCAATTTCAGGCAAGTCATATTTTTCGAGCAAGAAGGCACGGAAAATATTAAACAGTCTAGGCCTACGGTATAGTTGAAGTTCAGCGCTCATTATCACACCACCGTATTTCCCAGTCCCAATGCCCGAATCGAGTTAGATTAGCTCGCAGCCACAATGGACAGGGATAAAGCAAAAATCGGCGAAAAAGTTCTGACTTCAAGGGCACGATAGCATTTTGTGAATAATGGTGAAAATCGCTGCAAATACACGAGCCGAAATTTGCCCGAAAATCGCGGGAATTCATGGTGAACAAAGATGACATTTTGAACACCAGCAATGAACTTTACTTCCTTTTGTCTGTTGTATGTTGGAAATTCAAAACATTCAATGCAAGTGTTACCGATCACGAAATTCATATTTGAAAGACATATGAAAAATTCTACTAGCGATGGAGCAAGATAGACACGATAATCTTGCGACTATCAGAATTGAACGTGTCGGAATGGATCTATTATGCAAGTATTCAGTATGCATGTATGCATGCATGTGGTTTTCCTTTTATGTGCATACGTTTACGATATATGAATGCATGCATGTATATTTGTATGTATGCTTGTGTGTATGTTTCTACATATGTAAACATGTAGGCCTATGTGTGTTGGTACATACATGTAGGGCCTACATGTACATGCATAACAGTCCCTTGAGGAAATCCCGCTTTACATTAGATAAAAGGCTCACGCGTAATCATTTTTACGTTGGGGTCCTTTCAGACCTAACACATAAAAACTTCTTAAAAATTCAGAATAACTTTTGTCAAAAAAGTAGCTTCAGATATTACCATGTAGCACAAACTTCTAAACAAAATCTTAAAATACCGGCTCTTTATCATTTATACTATTTTTAATAGCATAAAATTTGCACTTTATGTGTTTGGACCCCATTTGGTAAGATGATGGTTAATAATATTATCACTGCATCAAAGGTTAAGGTTTAACCCTTTAATGCCGGAGGGTATAGGATTTACCATACCATTTACTACCATCTCGGCATTAATGGGTTAAAAGCATAGCTCAACTTGTTTGCAAACAGAATAATTATGTCAGCATGATTGTGATCTCCAGTATTTACATACATTGTTTATCTCTCTCTGCAATCAGGCATTCTTTCAGAGCAGCAAGACCTAAATAAAAACGAGAGGTGCATAGTGATACATACTGAACAACCCACACCAACATAGTCATCGGCATCATCATCATCGTCATCATCATCATCATCAATACGATGATTATCATCATCAACAAGATCATCGTCGTCATTATGGGTCATCATTATGGGACATCATCCTCATCGTCAGCATCATTATACTCATCATCATCATCATCAACATCATCATCATCATCATCATCATCATCATCATCATCATCATCATCATCATCATCATCATCATCATCATCATCATCATCATCATCATCATCATCATAATCATCATCATCATCATCATCATCATCATCATCATCATCATCATCATCATCATCATCACCACCACCACCACCACCATAATCATAATCGTAATCATCATCATCACATCATCATCATCATCACCATCATAATCATCATCATCATCACCATCATAATCATCATCATCACCATCATCATCATCATAATCGTCATCATCATCATTATCTTCACTGTCGTCTATTTCACGATCGTCGTCGTTTTCATCTTTTATTTCAGACACATTATCGGAATCATCAATGGAATGACAAAAGTCATTTGAGGCAAAATAATGTTGCATGGCATGATCCTATTAAATGGAGTAAGCTTATTGCAACTGTCGACACATTTGTCGAAAACATCATGGCATTGACTCGTCTGCTGCCGTTTTGCACGGTGTGTGGACACATCGCGAACTACAGTGAGACATAAAGCTTAGTATAATATAAGGCTGTTGCAATCGTCATTCAGTACAAGACAAGCATTGAATCAATCGCTCCAAGCAACAAAATCGTTTGCTTCATCTATCAAGTAAGGTATTAGATAATTGGAAAATATTTATTATTGATCCCCTAGTCATCTCCCTACTACACTTTCTTCGCCTTGTTCTGTGGCCATACATCTACACATCATCATCAATACGAAAGGTAACTCGCTGACACATTCTGTAATCAGATGAAGCTGCTCTTTTTGTTCGTGACTATTTGACTTGAGAAATGATACAATGAATTAGATCTATATTTTATAGAAATTGTAATATAACAGCGCATGCGCGCGATGGACATGGGTTCCCAACACAGTAACAAGTTTACTGTTCTATGAATGAAAATTATTGACAAAGATAATAATATTATTATGACGGTTTTTGTGCTCATTATGTTGACTGTCTTACCATGGACAACCAGAAGAAGGCAGGCAACGAACAACAGGAATGTCTTCATCTGAAATATTGAAACAGTGCAAGAACATCCGTTGTTGCCATATTGCAGCAAAATATCTAATGGGCATTGATTTCAAACCATTTAAAGATGCTCTTAACCTCTTTAGCGGCTGTCCCGACTATTATAATAGTCGTCCTTAACACTCGAGTGCCCAAGGTATTTTTTGGTACACGAAGGCTCAAGGGGGGGTCCGCGCGGACCCCAGCGTTTTATGTTAATATCTTGAGAAGGGATTGGAATATCGTCATAGAATTTAGTTCTACGTGATCCCAAATGAATTTCCAATCGATTGGTGTATCTTATATGACAATAACACCACCTGGTGTTAAATAATAGTGTAAAATCTCGTGATACACATTTTATGCTTGCTTGCGTTATAGACCAAAGGAAGCCCAGCGTTTTCATGCCAATATCTTGAGAAGGGATTGGAATATCGTTATAGAATTTATTTAAATGTAATCCCAAATGAATTTGCAATCGATTGATGTATCTCATAGCACAATAACACCACCTGGTGTAAACTAATAGTGTAAAAATCTCGTAATACATACATGTATGTTATGCTTGCATGCTTGCGTTATTTATCGAAGGAAAGCCTATACGTCCTTCCGGCGCGGACCCCAGCGTGTTCATGTTAATATCTTGAGAAGGGAATATCGTTATATAATTTAGTTGTAAGTAATCCCAACTAAATTTGCAATCGATTGATATATATTATATCGCAATAGCACCCCCTGGTATAAAATAATAGTTATTGACCTGTAACCATGCGCTTGTATGAATATCAGCCGCATATCAGGGGTACCCTTAGTGTATGCTGTGGTTGTGGGGTGCAAGGTTGGACAATACTCACGAAAAATATACCATTCTATGCCCAAATGGTTGCTCTAGGAATACCTAAAAGCATTTATGCAGATCCCTAGCCTTTAAAAAGTTATCCAGGAAAAACAGGCCTGGGGTCCGGTCGGACCCCCCCCCCTTGGGCACTCGAGGGTTAAAGAGGCTCTAAAACGTAATTCTCATAAAAAGTGTTATAAATTATGTACAAATACAATGTCATGTAATATGAGCCAAACATGTTTTCTGTTGCTTTTGAAATCATTGCAATTTCTGAACTGGATAGCTTTCGAAAATATCATTGATTTAATAATGGAATCGATTGCTGCAGAAGAAATAATCTGCTTGCTCGTTGAGTCATTTTATAACATACCATCTAACCTACTCGCTTCAGATTAAGTGTTTTCTTCTCATGCGTAAAGCGCTTAGCAATTAGTGGTCAATTAAAATGTCATAGGCTACATTACAGGCGATACGATACAGTTATACAGCAACGATGTCCAACTCATAAAATCAAGCACTCAGTCTCAAATTCCATGAAAGAATTTTATCATTATAACTGCAAACACTTTTACCGTGGAAGATCAATTCAGTCAAACGGATCTTCTGCTGAAGTCAACATTATTCTTCACCAATTATATTCCAACACATAGAAGGCAAGCGGTATATATAGCGAAGTTTGCTCAGGCGATTGGTGTCTTTTGAGACGAAGCATTCATAAAATATGACATTAATACAAAGCCAATCTACATGTACCATCGCTGTTGCTCAGGTTTAGGACGTCTTTTGAGACGAAGCATTGTGCTACAATCGTAAACTATGACATTAATACAAAGCCAATCTACATGTACCATCGCTGCATCCAGACAAATATTACAGCTGTTGCTCAGGTTTAGGTGTCTTTCGAGACGAAGTATTGTCATACAATCGTAAACTATGAATTTTAATACCGAGCCAATAATTAATTCATCGCTGCAGACAAGCAATTTCGTTTAACAAAAGAGACCTGTTGTAAGATATTTCATCTTTCAAAATATCCTCCGTCACTCCCCCGTTCAAATCAATTGCAAACATACATACATACATACACACATACATACATACAGACATACATACATACA